>LPNX010290972.1:42152-140763 GCA_001517045.1 Pseudotsuga menziesii
GACTTTTTTATTTCTACAATTCCATCAAACATGTGGATGGAATGGCCTTGCTATCGAATCTCCACCAAAGACAGCAGGTTTCTCTGCAACTATGGAAGATAAAGAACATTCTTCAACAAGAAATCAGGGAATCCAGGCATCTTCAGCCGAATGGTGCCCATTCCCTTTGGTTTAAGACTTGACTTATCTGCAAAGTAAACTATGCCATTTATTTTTTCATTAAGTTCTTCAAAACAGTCTTTTCTAAAAGTCATGTGTGATGTTGCACCAGTATCAAGTAGCCAACATTCTGTGTAAGATGAAAGTGAAGTCATTTCATTAATACCAAGATTACAATGTGCAACAATACAATGAGCAGAATCAGAAGATTTACTAGCATCTTGGTTTTTATTGTCATCTTTCTTCTGGTTATGTCTGTCTTTGATGGAGTCCCACGAAGCCCAAAACTGATCTAATGTGTGTCCAGTCTTTCCACAATGCTTGCACTGCAAATCTGATCTTTTGCTGGAGTTATTTCTGCCTCCTCTACCTCTGAAGTTTCTTCTTCCTCTGCCTCTCTCTTTGCCAGAGAGAGAGGCACCAACTACAGATGCTATAGATTGCATCTTCTGTGATGAATCTGCAACTTACAGAATACTTGGAAAAAGATATGGGATGCAGGTTTAGATTCCTGCTCCTTTACAAATTACAATATGATTCTGCAGCCTATCAAAACTAATTTTACAGCCTTATCAAAACAATATTGCAGCTGCTCTATATTTAATTTTGCAACTCTATATCATTTATTCTAGAGTGGTATTATATAAACAATACATTTCAAATCTTCATCGAAGATGAAAAATACATCAATACAATATCTTGCAGCACCACTCCAAAAATAACCAGCTCCAGGCAGCTGAATACAGGCGTGAGGTTCTTCACTCACGTTCAGGCTCAGTCTTCACAGCTTCAAGTGTTCCACCATTAATCTTTGTGATGAGGGAGAGTCTTCAAAGGACTAACGCAGCTTTAATCTTCAAGCAGCTTCAAGAACTTGCAGCAATTCTCAAGAAGAAATTCGCTTCAGAAATGTGAAGTGCAGCATACACTCCATGCACTGAGTCTTCTCAACACACGTCCAAAATGCACCTTCGGGCGTTTGAGTGGATATAAGCAGCTTCAGTTCGCAGCATTTCAGGAAGTAGACAGTAGCATGTATTATTCAATGGAGTCTCCAATATATCATATACACCAGCAACATGAATGAAAATTACAGACTCCACGCAACATATATATAATATACTCAACGCATATATACTCCACACAGCATATATACTCAACCAACGCATATATACTCAACGATCTCAGGCTCATACAAAAATGGGTCATACAACCGTATTATTCTCAATTCATACACATGAAAATCTTGTATATTGTGCAAGGGTCAACATAATGATTGCATAGTAGCAATCTTCCAACTGCACAGGTAATCGTAGGCTTCTCTTACACCAATAGATATCTATGGAGATATAGAGCAGTCTCCAAAATGTATATACCTTGCAATTGAACGCAAAAAGGTCAGGTCTTCAACAAATTAACGCTATCAACATCAACAATGTAGACACTATGAATTGTATGGAAATCATAGCACTCTTCTAGTACGTGTAGTATGGTCACTGCCTCAAGTTCAGAAATGTAGATTCAATAGTTACAAAATAATATTCTTATAACTTAAATACATCATTCGTGGACTCATATATATTATTTCTCCGTTAAATCAGTGATACATGAATAGTTAATCATTCATGGACTCGTCTCAGCAGCAAACACGAACTCATACAAGATGCATGTGCCTTCACGCAAATACCTAGGGTAAATTTAGGGTTTTCTTATCCCGAACGGTCACAAGTATTGAGAAATGGCATGAATCTTCCACCAACAATATTCAATCACCGATCTTCAATTAAGTTCGCTACACTAAAGCGACCCACGACTGAAGCAAATGGATCACACAAACTTTGACAGGCCACATGCATGAATCTCAGTATTCAACAAGTCTATAGCGTGGATCTAGAATGATACATCATACCATGACTGCTCCAAAACTCAAGCGTAGTAATTTCTAGCAGATGATATGTTCACACAACTGTGAAGAAAGGGCTTCCACGCAGGTTGCATCTCATGTGGATGCTAAATACCACAACTCAAGTCAGCGAAGGCATGAAACCATGGAAGATAGAGGTATCCATGCAGTTCTTCAACACAACAAAATCAACGCATAAACTAAGATGAATACCTTAGCTGCTAGTTATTCCTCAACTCAAGTATGTGACTATAACACATACAATGAAAAATATTTGCAAAAATTTTCCAGAAAACACTCCATGCACAAGAATTTGGGCAGAAATTAGGGTTTGTGCAATAGAACGGTCACAAAATCTTTTTGCAACAATATTTACCTCCACTCAATGCACAGCAGAGATGACAAGTTGCAGCTCTCAAAGAATACTTCACAGCTGCACAATCTCTCTCCAATTCACAGCTCCAACAATTCACTCTTCAACCCAACATCTTCTCAACACACGCAGAGAAAATGCATGGACAAAAATTAGAGTTTTCAATTGACAGTCACAAAGAACGCAGAGTTACGGGAGATGGAAATCGCATCAGCGCATGCACCAATGCATGCAATCTGCAGACTGAGGAAAGTGCAGATGAATGAGCAGACTGGAAACAGGCAGGTAGGTGTGCAGCAGGACTGAAACACATCAAGCATGAGTTATGGAGCTCTGATACCACTGTTAGGTAAATAACTCCCGATTCATTTATTTCATAGCCAAAGCATTTATTTATACATTTACAAATGCTGGTTAAGTTTCGTCTTCCGCCCAGCCTTTTCAGCTTCCTATTCATTTTCCTTTATTTATTTACAAAATATAATCCCGACGGATTATATTCCAACACAGATACTAGTAAGATCCACATTGAAGTTTGAAGAATACTTTTTCAATGTGTTTGAATAATAAGTATATGCACTGAGTTTTGAAAAGAGAAATGGGAATCGCTATCAATCCCTCTCATTTGACATCTAGATGTTAGTAGACTCAAGACTAAAGTTTGAAGGATAAATTTTCAAGTGTTCTAGTACTTAGGTTTTAGGTTTATTATGGTGAAGACAATGCTTAGGGATTAGGTGGAGTTTGAAATTGAATGGCTAGTTACTCACTAATTGGGTCCATATGGACAAACATATAAATTAGCTTTGTGATGGTATTTGTAACTTTTTTTGGCCGTTAATGAAAACGTGGATTGGAAAAAACTTCATGTAATGTAAAATGTCATGGAAAAGTTATTCTTCTATTTTTTTTACTTTTATGTTGTTTCTTTAAACCATTGGTTATGGTAATGATCAAGTGGTCACAACAAGGATCAACAATTTTAAATCTCATAGGGATGTACAATGTTAGAAGTATAATAGTTTTAGGAATATACCTTGGCACTCGACAAAAATCATCTTTTTAGTTTTTATTTGTCACGTCCCCAAGCCTCCGACCGACAAAGGAGACACGACTACAAGCTTAAACCACCCGGGCTAAGAGCCCCATGAACATGTGCATTCACAAAATTTGCATAAAACAGAATGCTTAAACATACACACATGAACATTTATCATGCACAGATGAAAACATCTATCAGGCACAGCGGAAACATCATACATTTAAGCAAGCATTCATTTGACATGTTCATCATTCACATTAACAGAAATTAAGATTGCAGGAGTAAAATGGAGATAATCACTTATCTTATGAAAGCTTTGCTCCGCAACCAGCTACGTCGCTGCAACGTTCCACCCAACCATAGGCCAGCGTGCTCCTTAATCTCTCAGCAGCGCTGCCACCCCCGAGTTGGGCATGATTCTCCAAGGAATAAGGAAACTAGCAGGCTTACACATAGCCAGGGATATACAAAACACAGCCAAGCCAACACAGTTGGGTTTATCAGGCCATTAAGGAGCTGGAGAAGGCCAATTTCTAAGCCGGTGAGCTCATTACAGAGCCAAGGACACCTACACCAGATCTAGCCTGACCTCTAAGACACCCATCCACACCCAACACAAGGAATCAGTCCCTTCTCTGCTACACAGTCCCTCAGGCCCTGCATTCCCTTCCAGTGCTATTCAGGGGTGATGGAGAAGAAGGCCAGCCCTCTAGCTCTATCTGTGTGGTTCCAGCCACCCGGTTTATCAAGCAAAACTAAGCCAACATCCTTGCTCCTCTCATAGTCCGAAGACCAACCATTGCACGTATGTAATCAAGTCAGCTGTCACAGCTTAAACAGGGAAAACGAATTCTGAGTCATTATTGGCCCTATCGTGGCCAAAATGACTCTCAGGCGAATTTACAACAGCCCCCAGCATGCAAGGAAGACCACAACAACCACAACCAACAACGTGGAAAAACACAGCCCGTCATGGGCAACGAAATTACCAAGAAAACATATACAGACCGAGCTGGGGAAGAAATTACAGTCTTCCAGCCTATGGGTGAGCGTGAGCAACAATGCAGAACCCACAATCGTCCTATGAGTACAAGATACGGCCACACTATTCACCAATCCGCAGAGGAAAACTGCTGGGTGGGTAAATCCACAAAATCCTGTGCGTGAAGACCAAAAACGGGAAGGAATCCCTCTTCGTGAGAATGCACAGCAATGGATAGGACGCGAATTTGCAAGAGAAAATCACGTGGATAAAACCCAGGAAAATTCCTGTGCGTGAAAACAGTGAGCGGCCAAATGGGAAGTGCGTGAAGGTGAACAGCTACCAGGAGGACATGAATTTTCGGTGCATGGGTGCTCAGCAACTCGTGGAGAGGAAGGAGGATGTCTACCTGAGTGAAGTGTGCGTGAAGGTTTTTCCTTCCATCCTGAAGTCAACTGCTGGGGGTGGAGTGTGCGTGGAGGCAAGCACTGACAGTCCTACCACCCACTCCCAAAATCAATAACTGCCTCAACTAATAGCAGCAATTATTAATTGCAGGTGGTTGGAATAAAACAAAAGAAGATGACACATGGGTAATTTGCCTTATTGGCCAAAGTTGGACAATTTCCCCCACATCCCTATCCTTGGGAAAATCATGCCCCATTCGATTTAGTTGCCGCGACCGTAGCTGGTTGTGTTCATTTTAATTATAGATGCATATTTACATGATGGCCAACATAATATATGCCGCATGCCTCGATATACCATCGGTGACAAATTTAAATCCTAAACATAACGTGACCGATCAATGGTGGGGCCTTGGCCTTTAAATCCACACCATGATCATTTACAATATACACATCATATACATCTAATGTAACGGGGTCAAAACCGGGACATTACATTATTATTAATGTTAGGGATCTTATGATCGATCTCTTTTGGCCTTATAATATAGCACTTATAGTAGTGGAGCTCTTCTCAAAACAATTCTAGACACAAATAAGCTTTGGTACCTCATGAGGCTACTTTCATCCCCAATTTCATATTATGCATTCAGATAAGGTTGTTAGTAGTTCTCCACTACTCGAATCACTTTGGCATGATAGGAAAAAAACATTTCCCCTCACAAAATAAATAGGCCAAAAAAATGCAATAGAAAAAACCAATACTCCTAATGGTTCTGGCTATGTTCACATTAATTAACAAAACAAGTGCACCAATCTCTTTCTAAATGGTCTTTTTTCCAATCTCATCTTTGATTACGGGTACATTTTCGTCTCTCAACCTTTATTTTAGTCTCTCCTCCTCTAATATAACTCTTGGACCTGATAAATCCCCCATAAAAAGAATTCGAACGTGATAAATCATCATATACATGGTTTACCTCACTAATTCTATGTAAACGTTGAATCACTTGGGATTTCCTTCTCATTATCATTTTTTTTCTATACATTGTTTTTAATAAATAATGAAATTTTGTTATACACTTTCGGTTTCAAATGAAAAGAATGATGTATTTTTACATGTCAACATTGAAGGGTTCAATTTCTTACAACCCCTTTAAAGTGAAATGGGACCCTACCCTTCAAATTTAATCCATGCACGGGGGTAGCCAAAGATAAAACACATGGAGAAAAAAAGGGCAGAGGTCACCATAGATAAACATGTGAGAAAAAATCACAGAGATCAAATGAATGGTAAAAGTATACTTCTTTCGTTTATATATAGATTAGGGTAAATGAGTCAAATACTTAAGAACAAGATAAAAATAAAAATAAAAAATAAGGCGGTCCAAAGTAAAAGCTCAAAAAATGGAATAACAAAAGTCAGGACTAAACATAAACTATAAAATAATTACTTAATAAATTTATAATAAAGTTATAAAGTGAAAGACCAAAGGTCCAACATAAAGTAAATAGTCCAAAACCATAAGTGGATCAAGGATCCTTTAACAAAACATAAAGTAACCATAACACTACATGGTCCAATGGTCTTTAATAAACCATTAGGTAAATACACTCCATAAAGTAGGAGTCATCATAGTCAAAGGTGCACAAGTGAGAGTGCTAAGACCAAGTAAAAACAGGACCAAGAGTCAACAACCACAAGATCAAGATGAACCGTAAAGGTGGACAATCATTCAATTAGAACCAACAAGACCAAAGATTTTTCTCTCTCTCAAGGTACATAATTGAATATATTTTGTCAGCACTGTATAAGGGGGAAGATCCAAACAGATGGTACAATCATTGTCCTTAACACTGCTCCTAAGGGTTAGGTACTAGGGACATCGTCAAGGGGACATCATTATCTTCCATTCTTAATGAATGGCTTTCAGCCTTAGGCTGAGTTTCACTCACACTGAATCAGGTCGATCAATCTCTGAACCCTGACCGGGTCCTCCATTCTCTCGCGGAATGGTTCTCAGTACTAAGTTGAGTTTCAGTCTCACACTAAAAGTTGATCAACTAACCTGCAAGACCTACTTGGACATCGTGTCCCTAGTTCAAGACCAGAATATATCTTTGCCTCTATGTGTAGGCTTTACTTGGACGTCGCGTCCCTGGCAGTGTTGTCAAAATCATATCGGAACCGGCTAAACCGGCTGGTCAACCCGGTTTCAGAAGCTTGCCAGTCAGAACCGGGACACCTGACCGTTTTAGGCCGGTTCGGAACCGAATCGGCCGGGTTGGTCCTCGAACCGGCCGGTTTGGTACTGAACCGGTTCAAAACCGGTTTTTTCATCAAATCAGTCGGTCCGTACGAAGCCATACGGAGGCTCAAAAAAAAATTAGTTTTTATTTTTATTTTTGGAATGTTGGTTGGGGGGGATGTATTTGGACACCCAAAAGAGACATCATTAACCTATAAAAAGACCCCCACCCCCTCTCTTTCACTCACACTATTCATTCGAGTGTTTTTTAGTATATGCTTGAGTGTCTTCAGATCTCTGAAGTTTGATGGTGCTAATTGTTAAGGGTCTTAGCATTGGTTCATAGGTGATTGGAAGAGGAGATTGAAGGAGTATTTTGGAGAATTTGGGGGCGGAATCTCTTTGGAGACATTGTTATCAGATTTGGAGCATTTTGAAGGCACTCTTCAAGGTATGTGAAAATGCTCTAAATGTGCATTGTAGTATGTATTCATTTAATTTTGTATGGAATAGTCTATTCAAAGTTTGATAGCGTTGTTTTTTTTTCATACAATTAAAAAAAAATAGGGTTTTAATTTGCAGATTTATATTGCTTGCCATGGCCCCGAAAGATAGAAAAGATGCTGCATGGGTACATTGTCAATTAGTTGAGGGAAAATTTGTGTAACTATTGCTAGAAAGAGGTTGGGGGGGAGGGAGGTATAAATAGGCTGAAACAACACTTAATTGGTACAAGGGGGAATGTAAGACCATGCCTCAAAGTCCCTGATGACTTGAGAGCTGAGATGTTTGGTCTTCTTGAATCTTACCAAGCTGAAAAATCCAAAAATAAGAGGGTGCAAAGATAGATAGGGAGACATTGTAGCTCTGATTTTCTTGAGGGGAACCCTAGTTTTGAAGAATCCTCTAGTTTTCTCAACCCTGCCCATGATCCTTATACCATTCCCAAGGAAGAAAGTGTTGTAGTTGGTGGTGTTGGAAGTAGTACATACCAATTTAAAAAATCTCGTGGTAACCTTGAGTCTTTCTTTCAACCCCGCACTACCCTTGGTGCTCAGCCCACCATTGATGCCAAATGGAAGAAGGTGGAAAAGGAGGCTGCTTGGGAATGCATTGCTAGATGGTGGTATGATGCAGACATACCTTTCAATGCTTCAAGGTCGATATATTATCAACCTATGTTGGATGCTATAGCTTCATGTGGTCCAGGCTTCAAAGGCCTTGGCTATGAGGATATTAGGGGGGCACTTTTGAAAAATGAAGTTGAAAGGGTACAAGAGTACCTCATAGAGTTCAAAAACTCATGGAAAAGAACAGGATGCACAATCATGTCTGATGGATGGACTAATGCAAGAGGTTGCACCATTCTAAACTTTCTAGTTGCTTGCCCAAAAGGGACTATGTTCCTTAGATCAGTGGATGCATCTGATCAAGTGAAGGATGCACAATTACTATTTCATCTTTTGGATGACGTAGTTGAGGAGGTGGGGATTGAAAATGTAGTGCAGGTTATCACAAACAATGCCTCCAACTATGTTGCAACTAGAAAGTTGTTAGAGGACAAACATCCCACCATTTGGTGGACTCCATGTGCAGCCCATTGTTTGGACCTCATGCTTGAGGATATTGGGAAAATTGAATGGGTGAGAAAGTGTGTGAACAAGCAAAATCTATCACAAGATACATTTACAACCACTCATGGGTTTTGACCCTTATGAGAAAATGCACTAGTGGAAAAGAGCTTGTCAGGCCAGCTATCACAAGATTTGAAACAAATTTCCTTACATTGTGTTACCACCTAAGTTGTACTTAGTGGTTTTTTAATCAAGTGAGCCTGGTGAACTGGACAAGGATAACTTGTTCGGACTTCAGAGAACCTTCAGTCTTGCTTCTGGGAAGCTTTGTTGTACTATATCACATGTTCATACCCCATGGGGAATTGTAATAAATGTTCTAGCATGATAGTGTCTGTAAAAGACTCAGTCTCTTAGACTTTATTTGTTAATCCGATTAACCCAGGGTGTTTTTTCCCTTGGTTATTATTGGTTATTGAATAAACGACTGATAATTTCTGAGTTTTTCACTCCATACCTCCAAAGTTGGGGTGGTCGGCTTGGCATTTAGGCCTATTGAGGTTATTAGAGTCTATGTGTCAATGTATAAGCATGCTAGACATCATGGTCGAGTCATATGAACATGTTTAAGTCCCCCTAGGTGTTTTACAATTTTTCAAATTTTTGGTTTTTTCAGTGTTTTTTATTAAAATTTTAATTTTTGCAAAACTTAAGCTATTTTTTAATAGTTTAATTGGAAAAATTGATTTTGTAATAAAAGTGGGCCAAATAATCAGTTTCAGTCATGTAAGTGCTCATTTTCAAGCTAAGAGCACCATGTAAACCCATGGACCCACTATTTCCTAGTTTTTAGTGACTTTCCATCACTCAAGTTAGAAAGCCCCAAAAATCAATTATTGATTATTTTAATTAATAAATTGATGAATAATGGAGCAAATCCAAAATCATAAATCAGTGGATTCTCAATCGATTTGATTGAAATCAGTAAGATCTAAAGCAAATTGACTAGATCTGACGAATCCTTGACTGAAGGAGGTGATCAAATCAGATCCAGAGTTGATCTTCAGCATTCTTTATGAGGAATTTCGCCCTCCCTCTCTCCTCAACACGTTTTGGCTCATCTGGATGAGTTTTGGTGGATGCTTGAGTCAACAGGTTGAGGTGTCAGTCAGATCAACTCTCCGATTGACAATTGCACTCAGTGAGACTCAGATCTGGCTCAGTTAGACACAGATCAGGCATTGATGGACTCTCCATCAGCATATTTGGTCTATCTCCTTGGGATTTGTGCCCCCCTGGGCTGGATGTCATGTATTTTGTATATATCCAGGCACAGCCTCCTCTTCCAAGTGAGTTAGAACTGGGATTGAGGTGCTGCTGCTATTGTATTGTTGTTACTCTTCATTTGAAATAAAGAAAAGCTTTGGAGGCTAGACGGTGTTGTGCCATTACATGTGTGGATGATTATTGCCATTATTTTACTGAGGTAACCTGTATCTGTATTCATTTTTTGCTAATTGCTTATAGATCCGTTGTTAAGATTGATAATAGGCTTATTATAATATTGATAGGAAATGTGCTTTTCAATAAGTTTATTGACCATCTCTTTCCTTTGATGCATGTTTAGAGATCTAGATTTTGCATGTCCTATAAGCTTATATGCATGTTATCTTGAATCTCTGTGTATGTACTAATCGAATCTCACAAGTTTCTTGGCAAGTTCTTTGATTTCAGCTGAGCTGCAGGTTCCTACATTGGAGAGGATGTTGATCTAGTTTGCTTCTTCACTCTCTTCAAAACCTTCCAAAGGCATAGTCCCTCGACATTCCACTTGAAAGCTCCACTGTGGATCTTCAAGGAAACCAACATTTCTCTCCTCCTCTTCCTCCTTCAAAATCAACATTTTTACCCTGTTACTTTGTTCATAGCTGTGATTTTGCTTAGATCTATCATCTTAAAAGTAATTCCAACATAGATCTATCTTATCAAAGCCCATAGTCTAGATCTTGCAGTTAAAAATTTTCATAAGCATTCTAGATCTAGCTTTAGGGAAATCGTCATTTTTGCATGGAAATTTAAAGAAAACTTGTAGCTTGCATGCATTAGATTTCCATTTGCTGTTATAAAAGATAAATCCAGCAATCAGTGCATATTTCATTGGCTGCACAAAAAGCAAGCCAAGATCCCAAGGAAAGCTTGCTTGCTTTCCTTGGTTCATTTTTCACTTGTTTAACTAGTTTTAACTTCATCTTTTTTGAGTTAAGGTAGGCTGATCCAAAGGTACTCTTAAAGTGATTTTGGGCATATGTTATTTTAACATGCTCGCTGGTTTTTAGCAGGTGTAACAGAAAATAAAGGAAGTTGTTGTTCGGAAGTGTCCTCAGGAGCGTTCGAATGCCCCCAGGGGTCTCCCATTTGACTAAAACCTTTGATTTTCACACCTTGTAATCTCTTGATTTCAATCCATATAAGGATCAAGAGGAATTATATCAGTTCTCTAATATTGTAACCGTTGTTAATAAAATTATTTTTTGAATAGGCTCTTTCGAGCCCATTCCCCATCCCCCCTGGGGGAATTTGCGTCGGTGTCCTTTTTGTTGCTTTTTGCTCATTTCTGTTTAAACTAGCATTGATCTAATCTGCATGGTAGTATAATATATTTTATTATTAATTTCATATTCCATACTTTATATTTCAAAGTAATCTTAATACTTACCCCACGACTTCCCGATTGACCCGAAAGGGGAAAGAGATTCATGGTAGGACTAATTAGAAAACTAGAATTGTGTATCTGTTTTTTTTTTATCATTTGTTTTTCAGCTATTATAAAATTAACCCCTCCTCAATTCCCTGATTGAGATACACTTGGATCAAAAGAGGTTCCTGGAGGGTTTTCTTTTAAACAAGAACACCTAGTTTAAACTTACTAAAATTGACAAGACTCCAGTGTGTATGCTCTGCACTTGGCTGCGGTTCGTCCAATCAGTCAAGTTGTATCAAAAGCACTTGAGTGACTAGTATAATTAGGACTCACTCTCCCAAATTAACAAACCAACAAGTGAAAATCCAACACCTAGATCAAACCATCACGATGGAAAAATACCCAAAGGAAGCAGGGAACTTCTGAAAAGTGACCTCGAGGCGCTGATCTCTGTCACACCCTAACAGGTGCGTTATGAACAATAGCCCCAGAGACTCCATTTCAGCCCACATATTCCTTGCGGGTAGCCGTGAAGATTTAGTTTTGGACATACTCCAAGTACTCTAGGGTATATCTAGAGTCCCCCCTTTGCCTAATTTTAATCAACTCACACTTCAATTTTAACTTAAAACATACCAAGAGGCAATCGCAAAACACTCACTCCAAGCACATGCAAGTACATTGTTTCTATTTTTTGACTCCATTCTAAGGCACTGGTTATTTTCTTGCTTTATATATATATTGTGTCTCAGCACTGTGCTTTCGTGTGTTCATCTTTTGTATCTTGCCATCTTTGATCATCTATAGTCAAATTGTAAACTCTTAAGTAACTCATTCAATTTAACATCACAACACTAAGTAATTATCCTTAGTAACTTAATAGGGTCTACCCCCCTTGGCTTCGTTAGGAGTTGAGCCTAAACGGAGGAGTCAAGAATAAGGTGACAGCCTTGACTCGAGACTTGCCCCCAAGGACACACCGAGTGGCTTGAAGATTTATGCCACGTGACCCAGGTGTGTGAAAGGCGGCAACACATTGCAGTGCTTGATTGAGCAAAAGGCCAACTTGAGGAAGATGTTTTCTTGTGATGAGTGGAATGCATCTCAATGGAGCAAGAAGGCTGATGGAAACGACATTGTTGATAAAGTCTATGAGAAAGCCTTTTGGGAAAAGGCAGAGGAGATCGTACTTTTTAGACAGCCTCTTGTGAAAGTCTTGAGAATGGTGGATGGTGATAAAGCAGCAATGGGGTTTATTTATGAGGCCATGGATCAAGCCAAGGAGGCAATAAAGGAAGCATATGAGGGCAAAAGACAAAAATATCTTCCTATGTGGAAAATCATTGATGAACGATGGAACAAACAACTTCATCGGCCTTTACATGCTGCAGGCTATTACTTGAACCCAAGGTAACTAATTTCAAAGTTTTCAAGTTATATTACTAAATTTTAATTGCAAAAGTTTATCCTTTTTTTAATGTGATCATCTTTTTTGTCTTGGATCTTCTGAAGGTACCATTACACAAAAGATTTTGAAGCAGATGGGGAGGTAAAAGAAGGATTATATATTGAGCGCATGGTCTCTGATCCCAATAAACAAGATGAAATACACAACAAGCTCTTGCATTTCAATGAGAGTATTGGTATCTTCGGCTTGGCTACAGTCGTACGAGGTAGATCAAAAGATCCTCCAAGTAATTAATTACGAAGTATATTTTAATTCATTGGATTTGTTTTCAAATTTGTGCTTAAATTCATTTGCAATTTTAATTTGTCCTTACATGCAGCATATTGGTGGCAACAATTTGGCAGTCAATGCGCTGATTTGCAAAAGTTTGCAGTTCGAATATTGAGCCAAATATGCAGTGCTTCCGGTTGTGAACGCAATTGGAATGTTTTTTAGCGTATACACACAAAGAAGCACAACCATTTAGAGCAAAAACGGTTGAATGATATGGTATTTGTTCAGTACAACCTTAGGTTGAAGCGCAACCAATTGCAGAACAAGACCCCTAAATCGTGTTCCATTTTCTTAGATGATGGTGATGCATCAGCAGATTGGGTTGTGGAGACTCAGCCACCAGCGTTTGACAATGAAGACCTCTCATGGCTGGATTCGGACCCACTTCCACAACAGCAGGATGTGGGAGTTGATGTTGGACATGTGCCTTCTGAACCAGGGGAGTCAAGTCAGGTGGCCCAAGCTCAGGCACCCCATATTGGGCATCAGAATATAGATGATGGCTCAGAGTCTAAGTCTGATCCTGAGGATTCAGATGATTAGATTGTTTAGTCTTTGACTCTAGTCTTTTGTATAGGCCATTTAGAACCTTTTTGTTGATGTATTTTGATGCAGACATGGATTACACTCAATGTTAAATGCTATTTTGGTTCTATGTAGTATGATGTTGAACTCTTATATGCTATATACATGAGAAATTTTGCATTTTTTGTGTATAATGGTTTGAATTCACATGGATGCACATGAATATTTTTTTTTTTAAATTGAATATTTTATGTATTTTTGGTGGACCGGTTTTATGATCCGGTTTTTTACCCGGTTTTTGACCGATTCCGGTCTGGTTCCGGTTCCGAGGGTCGACCGGTTCGTCCACTGGTTTGGTTTTTGTAACTTTGGTCCCTGGTCCCAAACCAGAATACCCTAGAGGCGTATAGGCGCCCTAGTCACATGCTAGGGGCTTTGCCATGGCATCAACCTGCTTGGTCCTAGACCAAGAACCCCATGAGACTACTAGGTGGCCTAGGGTACCTTCTAAGGTCTTACTCTGTCCTAGTCACTGACTAAGGTACCATTCTCTGAGAATGGGTCTCACAGCTGTACTATGAATGGGTCTCACAGCTGTACTAACTTTAACACTTATAATATCTTAATTTTATTTTAACCTCTAATTTTTCTCGCACCCCAGTTTATCTTAGTATAAAGATACCCAGCTCATGAGGATTTGAACTTGGTTTTTAAGAGTGAAACTGTCCAGAGATTAATCTTGAGACATTGCATGCTAAGTACTAAGTTAATTTGAATAATACAAAATACACCCAATTACAGAAACATCCGATATATATATATAGTAGGAAACTTGTCGACTGGCTCAGTGAGTAACTAACAACCATCAGAGGTAAAACATAATAAAAGACTGGACATGATACATCAATCTTTAGCCGGGTTATAAATACTTTTATGATATCATGTATAGTCTTCCACTCTATTAGGATTGACCCTCTGCTTGCAGGAGCAATGTTAAGCTCTGCAAACTCTTATTCCTAAACCCCTAAATGAAAAAAGTCAAGCTAGCTTGTAACAGCACAGGTATCCAAAAGAAATATTAAAATAACAAATAAACTTTAAGACTTGGAATACTAGTATTAATTTCTTACATATATTTTCTGTCCACGTGGCATCAATATATAATTGAGCAAAAATATAAGCATGATGGAAATAACAAAACACACATGCCTTCCTTTCTTTATGGTTCAAAAGCAATGATCATATTTTGTCTAATCAATTTTAGCACCCTGGAGACCAAATCAATGGCCGATAAGACCATATTTATAGAACGAAGTCTCCAACAGCGTCCCCTAATAATACTGAAAAATAATCAACATATAAAGATGAAACTTCAAAAGTTGAAAAGACAAAATCACACAATATTATTCAGGTTTTCTGGGTGTCACATAAAAAGCATATATTCTGTATATGTATGTTAAAGATTAATTACACGAGGCAATGTAGATGATGGCACTCAATATATTGGTTTTCAACGCTACTAAAAATTAAATACAATCACTACAGAATTTTTCTCTATTTAGAAATTGGACATGTTACTCAAATTGCCTGATATTCTGCCATACATATCAATTTACATCTTCCTCAGATTATCAAGTCTCGCTTGTAGGTCATCATCAATCCCTGGATCCTCAACATTAGCTGCAGTAGCTTGGGCAACTTTTGTCGGTGCTACAGGTGCAGCCACTGATGTTGCTGGAGCCTTTATCAGCTGCAATATTTTAATTTATTGTCAGCAAAACATATCACTGAAAGAGTTCAGGAAAGCTAAACCAAACTAGCTCATGATTTGAAAGAAGAAATACATCCCTAAAGATAACGAATTAGACTATGTTCATGGTATTAATTCTCAATATACTTAATTGTTTACAAATGGAGAGGAAATCAGACCTGAGAATCGATATCAATTCCAATCTCATCTAAAACTTGACTGACAAGTTCTTCTGTTTCTTCTTCTTCTTCATCTCCTTCCAAAGCATCATCAATTGCATCCCCCATAACCTCCGTTACCATTTCCATCCGTTCATTTTGTCTCTCAAATTCTTGCATTATTTTCTGCAATGCTGGTAAATTCATCTGCCTGTTCATTTGCCTCATTGCCTTTGTGACACCTTTCATCGCCTCTCCCATGCTTTGAGTTGATTTAAGAGTCTGCCACAAAGAATCCCATTGAGATCAAAGCATAAATGTGTTCTCTAAAATTACTATTAAGGGACAGATTTGTTTTTGAAGGAAGAACTGTCATGATTTAGGAGGCTCCAAAAGGAGATGGAAGCTAGATTTTGATGGGACTTCAAACAGAAATCCAGGTACAGCAAGAGATAGATGACAGATAATGGACAGTAAAGGCAGGGTAAAATTAGTATAGCATGAGCCTTTCTTAAAGTTTCAAATAATTAGACAGAAATAGATTGTCTAATCACATGAGTCTTAGCAAATTCTCAGGAGTATAAAAATGATAGGAGTCAGCAATTATGATTTATAATACATATGATTGGTGAAGGATCTTTCCTTGACTGGAACATTATTAAGTTTATACAGATTTCAATGCCATCTCGTGAACTCTGTCAACAGAGGAAGAAATCAAGTGGCTAATATGCTCGCAAATGTAAAAATTATACTCAAGGGGAAAAGGAATTGCCTAGTGTTGGAAATGTTGAACAGGCTGAACATCGAGGTGGCATTCACTAGTAGAACAAAACGTTGGAAAAATGGCTAGAATCAAGTTTAATGTTGTGAAAAGAAAGGGAAGCTCTACTATCAGACAAAAACTACTGGCTGGGAACATAAGGAAGTTAGCACATGCTAGACAGACAGGAAGAAGAGATTCTAAAGGAACTCATCAACTGCTGAAAGTTGTTAAGAGGAGCTTGAAATTATGGAACCTCAAAGATCCAAGGACTGGATGTCTAGGGAATACATGTACGTTGCCAAAGAAACACAAGAGGTGAGTGATTTGATTGTCAGAATGATATAAGAGTTCCACAATTTGAAAAAGCAATTTCAGAGGCAGGGAGATTCACTAATCCATGGTTTCAAATCAGTGAAAGCAGTAGACAACTGTGAAACAGCTACAACAGAGAAGTTGATTTGAAAATGCTGAAAGATCTCGAAAGGCTGGACGAAAAGATGGATAACCTAGATAACAAGTTGATTCTGCTGGATGAAAAGGTGGATAACCTAGATAACCAGTTGATTCTGCTGGACGAAAAGATGGATAACCTAGATAACAAGTAGAAAGGAGCTACTGAGTTTGGGAACCAGAGTAGAACCTAGTTTTCCTTTTTGGCTTGTATCCTGATAGGTATGGACGATATATTGTTACATGAATGGAAAGATTACCTAATATGAACTCCTCTCAGTTATACTGTGTACTTGTGGCCAGTTTCAGGCCCAGATAATTAAATGCATTTCCTAACAAGAAAATTCTCCTTTAAATTATATGAAAGCGCATTTTTATATTCAACACTATTTAATTAACATTATATGATGTTTAAACAAAAGTTTAAATGCTTGATTAAGCATAGCAGTGTGTGATTGTGGCCATTTTCAAGTTCACAGATAATTAAATACATTTCTTAATAAGAAAAGTCTCCTGATGTACGTCAAACTGAGTCTGCAAAAAATAAAAATCAAATACTTAACCCTTAGGCAATTAGCATAAGGAAAGACCCTGTCACATATGAGCTGATCACATTATTCCAGCAAAGGAAAGGGAGGAATTAAACATGGCATGTAAAGGAAAATTTGTGAATTGAAGTACAGATTCCTACCACAAGCTTGTCCACATTAATCATGGATTGTATAGGAAAAAGAATCAAAACCAAATATAGGGAATGGAACCGTAAATATCCCCCTATTTAGCATGTATTGTCCTCCACTATCAGCAAGGGGATCATAGCCTCAATGTTGCTTCCCTTACTATTTGCCTAAATATCATGTTATACATGCAAACCAAGTGGTGGGTCATCTTTCATAAATCATATGCTTATCTTCAGCATTGCCAAAAATGTTGTGAGCACTAGTCACATGTATTTTGAATGTGTCACATGTATTTTGCATGTGTCACATGTTTCCCTAAAACTGCTGGTCCCAAAAGTTGTACATGAAAAGTGTCCATCGCAGCTTTAATGCAGTGCACCGATAGTAACATGATATCTACCATCAATGATGAATGTTAGGTAGATAATTAAATGTATCATGTGTTTCCTTCAAACTGCTGGTGGCAAGAGGTGTACATCAAAAAAATGTCAATCACAGCTTTGATGCACCCATGGCAAACTTATGACACCATTAAAATATTTATATCCTTGAGTCCACATGGTTGTTCCCAATCTACGTCATCTTCAACAAAGAAGTCTGACACACTTTGTTTGCTAACTCTATGAACGGAGTGTAACTGACAGACAAAAGATGGATTTAAGAATATCTATATCTCCTAGTTACACGCCCTAAATACCAAAGGTGTGTTCTCTTTTTCTAATCTCCATATCCTCAACAATCAATGAGGGTGGCACCGTGTCTTTAGGGACTAAGTTGATGTAGTCAAAATCAAATTCTTAAAACACTGATCCTTGGAAACTTCTTGAAACAAAATTTCATATTTGTTTTAGGAGCTTCAAAGAAAATAATATTCATGGGATCCTAACTTCAATAACCTGGGGCCATCCACAACATACCCCAACATTCATCAGTTCCAAACTTCCAAATAATTGATGACTTACTATTTAAGGTTATCCTTTTTAATCAACCAGCTAAATCTTCAACTGACTTACCTTTTGCTAGTGCATTTCCACTGGGCCTCTTTTGCAAGTCCCCTACCTCTATTTCTCTCTTAATAGAATAGATGTGCACTTCTAAGACTTACTCCGTCTGTTCCTCCTGGGCAGTTACTCCACAGGTTGTCACATTCTGATTCAACTAGGTGAACTAACTGTTTAGATCAACTAGCTGACTCGATGTATTTGGTTGACCTATTGTTTGACATGACAAACTTTGCCCCACCTACCAGTTGACTTGGGCAGATCTTGTCAACCTACAGGCTGGTGACAACCATCTAGGTCAATTGCTCAAGAGTTACCTACTTATGTCATTACATTCAAACCAGATTTCACTATAACCAAACTAAACAAGATTCACACCAAATCATCTACAAGTTGAAGAGAATCAGATAAATTAAAATACAGATTTAAGCATGACACTCATGAAAATAAACATACCTGGATTCGGAGAGAGATGCCTTGAAGCTGTGACTTCAAGGCATAAAATTTTGTTATTTGATGCCTTGTTCGAATTAGATCCTTTGCCATGACCTTCACAGCTGCCTGAAAAAGAAAAGGCTTGGTTTAGAACAAAGATGGCCAAATTTCATCAAAAATCCTTCAAAGAAAAAAAAATGACATCTATGTCTAAAAGCTAATTTAACTTGGGATAATCTCAAGACGATCTATCAAGTATCAACATAGCCATATGACATGACAAATTGAAAGTATGCGTTTAATAGGCCTTGTGTTATTCAGAAGGAAACTTTTATTCGTCTCCAAAGAAACAATAACCCAGTGCTCTCTGTTGCACGCGATTCAAAGAACAGAAGTAATTCATCTGTTAGTCATTCTGATTCTCTGAAATAAAATGGAAAACACAATAGGTCTATAAGGCTACACATTGTACCATTTTTTAAGCTTGTTGAAAATCAAGCTCAAGTAAAAAATTCTAGCCAATGTAATTTTAAATTGGAAAACGGAGCCATCCCAGGGTGGACTTTATTGAGAAGAAAAGGACCAAGGCTGAAATTGCTCAAAAGGAACGAGAAAAGGGAAAAGACAAGCAGAGGACCGACTAGGGGAAGATTGCAAATTCAATAAGGGATCCAGGAGGGGGATTTGTGTTAAAGAAGAGCTCAAGATCAAAATATTCCAAAGTCATGAAATTGCAAATAAAATGGATATAGCTGAAGAGGTGGGAAATCAACAAAGAGCAAAGGATTTAGATAAAAGAACTGGGGGTGTAATGAATAGATTCCCAAATTCTGATTGAGAATCTAAAATCAAAGAGCAATAACAGTTGGACATAGAAACACCAAAAGCTAGCATGCAGAGAGCTCACCTGGTTGCTACCAGAAAAAAACAGAGTCAGATGATGAGAAATTGATAATGGGGCAAAGAGACAGCCAAGTCAAGCCAACAGAGGAATGTGCCTGGATAGCCTCTACATCAAAAGATGAGCCACCATCATCCACCACCACAAATTTGGAAAGGAATGCACATTTAGGCTTCAAAAATGTGGTTAACACATCATGATTTGAAGAAAAACATAGAACAACAATGGCAAGAGAGCCAGCCAAGGCAATAGACAAAGATTTACATTCTAACAAATCAACTAAAACATGTGAAATCTCAATTGAAAGTGCCAAAATGAGGAGATACTTCAAAACATTTTGTAAGAAAGGAAGGAGCTAGTAGAAATACACCCATAGGAATGTACATTTAGGTTTCACCATTTCAGGAGTACCACGGTGAGAACTAGTCCCATACAAATGCACATTTAGGATTCAAAAAGACAGTTTACACCATAGTTACATATGTCGTGTCGGCGAATATATCACCGAGGGTCCGGAATGTAACTTATCAGCAGCAACGGCGAAAATATCGAAAAATTTTGGCAAATGTCGTAAAGCATCAAAAAAACACATTGCTACATAAATATGAAAATACAACTAATATAGAAGATGCATAATATGTTAAATGGTGGATCGTGATCACATATCGACTATAAACTGAAAATAGTAAATACTGAAATATGTTCCTGATGGAATGATAGAAAATCACATCAAATGATCAAAATAAATGTCTCTCAAGAGACGAATCATCATGACTCATGAGGCATCTAGATATTACATAATACAATGATAAATAGTAGGAATCATCGATCCCCTCTACCCCTTTTGTAGGCAAGGGGCACCAATCTTCCTCTGGAAGCAGTAGGGTATCCTGTAGGTGCTTTGGATGAGTTAGGCATCAAATTAGAAGCTCCAACTACTCAGGCTATGGTGCAAGGTCCAACTACTCTACAATTTTTATGAAACTTCCCATGTTTAATGAGTGAAGGGTACATTTTTATTAAGGTCATGATAAAAGACTTCAACAGTCAATGCCACCAACATCAAGGTACAGAGAGGGGTTGATGTGCTTGACTAAATGCCAATCCCATACCCTCATACTTGATAAAATCCAGTGGAATTGTTGAAATCTTGAAATACTGAAAACTATTAAGTTTGTTGAGTTCTAAATGGGATCTAAAATTATACTTTTTGCATATAAGTCCGATGAAGTTGGAACCAACTCTCAAACATCTTGAAACAATTAATGGTAATGTTAAAAATTTAAGTAAAATGATTGAAAATGAAAGTTAAGGAGAATGTCACTTTTGCTTTCAGAATTTAATATTACCATTTATTACTTTAAGAATTTAATATATTTAGTTTTAATAACACTGCCAAAAACCTAACCCATGGATTTATTTCTCAAATTTCATTCAAATTTTTTTAGCAAGGCGATATTTTCCAAACTATCCCGATATATCGCAACACATTGAATATATCGTCACTTTTGCTTTCAGAATTTAATATTACCATTTATTACTTTAAGAATTTAATATATTTAGTTTTAATAACACTGCCAAAAACCTAACCCATGGATTTATTTCTCAAATTTCATTCAAATTTTTTTAGCAAGGCGATATTTTCCAAACTATCCCGATATATCGCAACACATTGAATATATCGCGATATATTCAAAATGTCGAAAATGTCGCGATTTTTTAGTGGCGATATATCGCCAAGGGGAATGACTCGCAATATATCGCGATATGGGCGATATATGTAACTATGGTTTACACATCATCATTTGGATAAAAACATAGAACAATGATGGTAAGAGGGTCAACCTAGGAATGAGAAAAAGATATACATTCTAACAAATAAACTAAAACATGTGAAATCTTTATTGAAAGTCCCAAAAATAAGAGATGCTTCAAAATATTTTCTAAGAAAGAAAAGAGATAGAAGAACCACCCCCATAGGAATGCACATTTAAGTTTCAAACAAGTGGTTTACAGTGTACACTGCCTGATTTGGATAAAGTCATAGAACAATGATGGTCTGAGGGTCAAACTAGGCACGAGACAAATACTACATTCTAACAAATAAACTAAAACATGTGAAATCTCAATTAAAAGTCCCAAATGAGGAGATGCTTCAAAACATTTTATAGGAAAGGAAAGAGCTAAAAGAGAAGATGGAAAAAGGAATGGGGATAATGGTATTCAATAGGAAAGTATGACTGAAAAGTCTATTGGAGAAAATGTTATTTTGAATAAATTAGAAGAATTGGATGGGAAGAAGAAAATCTTCCAAAAACAAATATCTTGGATGAAATGGCTTCAAGAAGATGGAAACACCACTTTCTTCCATTGGACTACAATACAAAGGAAAAACATCAATATGATTACACCCTGGAAACAACAAAAAAGCAATGTTCCACGGAGTTTCTGGGATGGGGGAGCGCAAGAGCGGGGAAACACAAAAGGTAAATTCCGGGGAAACAGGGGGACGTCGAAGTCATAAAAATTAATTTAAAATATAAAAATGATAAATCCTAACAATAACTATTACCATATAAAATGTAAAACTAAAAAGTAAAATAATCATTATGGAATTCATCAAATTTCAAATATCTTTGTAAATGATACAGAAGTATGTTACTACTGACTATTATCATGAATAAATTATTAAATACTAAAAACTAAATATCATCAGTATCATTATGCGATGTGTATCTAAATTCAGATTTCTCATTTATAAAAGATAATGTAACATATTATGAAGTTTGAAATAGTCAAATAGATATTGAACCATTAACAACTTAACATAGAGAAGTTACAATAGTGAAATAGACAAAAGTGATAGTAGATTAAAATTTCTCAAAAAATAGTAAATAGTAAAGAGTCAAGAATTGTCACCAATATCTAGTATCTACTATCTAGAGTCAAAACTATGAAACAATGAGAAGTAACTAAAATGGATCAACATCATGATCAAATAAGCTGCAAGCATCAAGGAGTGTTATCCTTTTTAGTTGAGTTAGGATTTAATTGAGTTTTATCATTTTTAAACTTCTTAATTTAATTTTATCAATTTAATCTAATTCAATTTAATTCATCATTTAATTTAATTTATCATTTATCATTTAATTTAATTTAATTTTAATTTTTATGTAGTTATTTTTATTGAAAAATCAAAAATATAAAAATTGGAGGCTTCTAGGTGCCCCCCCACGAAGGGGGATGTGGGGGGGGCGCCTAGAAGCCTCCCCTAGGGGGAAATGTGTTCTGCACCTGGGGAAACTTGGGGAAACAAACGATTTTCCCCGAGTTTCCCTCAAAAGGGGGACGTGGGGAAACATCTCCCCATGAGTTTCCCCATCCCGGAAGCGTGGAGAAGTGAGAGGGTGCATTCCCAACCCTAGGGGACGCATCCCCGTGGAACACTGCTTGAAAAAAGTGAATGAATTACTTGAAATATATTAAGGATATGGCAAAGAGGAAAAGCTAAAGGAGATTTATTCTCTGTGAAAAAGGGGTAAGTCCCACACCTAGATGGATACCAGGTTGGCATTTTTCTAAAAACATTTACTTCCAATAGCAAAAGATTGTACTCAAGCAAGGATAGAAGAATCATAAAGCTCTAGCAACAAGTCTTTACTCTAAATGGAAAGCATTCTTAGCTTAACCCAAAATATAGCAGAGGAAAATTTCCTAGACAAATATAGGCTAATATCGCTATGTAACATGGTCTATATGCTAATTTCAAATCAATTACTTATAGAGTGGAGCGCATTCTTTCCAAATATCAATCCCTTGAAACTTGTCAAGGAACAGATAGCAATTCCACAGAACACTATGCATACACTAATAGCAGTAAGAGTAAGGCATGTTGATGAAAGTAATGAAACCAGCCATGTTCAATGCATGCGAAATTCCTCCATTAAGTGCTTCTAGCTTTTGGGGTTTCTCAAGACTTGAGTGATCTAATTGGATTAAGAATTGCTTCTTCTAAACCTCTTTTGTCATGTTGGTAAATGGATCTTCAGCGTATGTTTTTACAGCTTCCACAGGGACATCTGTATCATCGTGATTCGTATCTCTCAATCATTTTGACAGGAACTACAGGCAGAGAACTAAAAACAGCTAATCAACAAGAGAAGTTGCAAGGGATTCAAATAAATTTGACAATGGACCCCCCAGGCAGAGAAACACATCTCCAATTGGTAGATAATACTCTCTTGGTTGGATAGTTACTGATTACAGATATGAAAAAGCATACAGAAACCAGAGATAAATGTCTGAACTTGAAAATGTAACTTCAGAAGATATTCTTTTGTATATTTGTTGTATTATTATTAATGTATTTTATTGTACTTTTATTGTACCTCCTTTCGGGGATGTTTTCCTTCTGATCGGGAATGTAATTAATGTAATTGGTCATGTAAGAGTCGAGGTAAAACCTCCGTTGTAAGCCGGGGAAATAGTCCCCAAGAGAATAAGTATAAAATGTAATTTTGAGTCTCCCTAGGAGAAGTCAGCCCTGTTGAACTAAAAGGTCACACAACTAAAGAATATAAATAGGGAGGCACCCTCCCTCATTTGGACACACTGCAATCTCAAGTAAGTTCGCTCCAAGGAAGAGAAAGACGAGTTCTCTGCGTTAGAGAAGAAGTAGAAGCTGCAAAGGATATCTTATCTCTTGGTTTTCTATCTTTGTCTGACATTGTACTTAGTGATGAATCTATACTGAAGAAATTGTTGGGTTTTCTCCTTTGTGGTTTCCCAGAATAAAATCTGTGTTCTTTTGTATTGTTGTGCGTGTCTTTCTTTCAGTGATCCTAATGTTATGGTTGTGATGAAATGATGCTAAATGTTTAAAGATCTTGTATAAACATTAAAACTCTAACATTAAGGAGATGAAAAAGCATACAGAAACCATAGATAAATGTCTTAACTTTAAAGTCTGTTCCTTCAATACTGATCTTAAGAACCAAGTGAGAATCTGTCTAGTGTTGAGCTCCAAAAGGCTGCACTGATAACTATGTAATCAGGAAAACGCTTAAACAGCCTAGCAGAGGCTAGAATTCTTATCATAGGCATGAAGGTGGCCATTGGGTTAGGGGTGTCTAGTGTAGTAATATAAAAGGAAACAAAACTTTTGATCGAACTAATGAGCTCCAAATTTTTAAAAGCTCAAATAAATTGGGTTCTTAAACCAAAATTGAAGAAATAAAAGCACTAAAAGAGGTGTTAGAGTCACTTGGAAGATATAAATTTATGTATGTGAGGAGAACAAGTAAAAAGCCCAACTTCCCAACAATAAGTTGGATATCTTGCAATCCAAATGCCATGGGGCACAAGTCGCCTAGGCCACGTCGAGGGTAGCTTTTCCAGCACCACGGATTAGAATTATTTATAAATTACAATAGTTAATAAAAGCATATAAGAACAGAACTCCCATGGATTTAGAATTACATCATAAAGCCAAGGTAGATTTGGAGTGACAAAAGGTGGAGAAAAGAGAAAGTCGCACAAGACCAAGAACTGTGATTTGAAAGTACTCTTGGAAATGATTGACTCAACATAGGGAGGATATAGGATGGGATATCAACAAGTAGCAGCTGTCTTTGAATTGGAAGAACCAATGTCTCTCAGAATATAGATGAACTCAAAAGTGTACAAACCGACAAGTTTTGGATGATCAACTTCAGGGGCTGTTCTTTTAATTCAGTGGAGAATGAAAGACAGCTGTGGAGCCAGCCCCTCATAGATAAGAGGCCTATATAGATTGAGTTACCATTCAGGATACAGGAGACGAAAGAAAGAGTGGAGCTGAAAACAATAGGATATAGAGAATATGGAAGGAATATGGACACAGAGCATACACATTTGAGAGGTCGGCTCATCCCCTGAAAATGGGTTTTCATGGTGGTCCAAGGTCAATTCAAAGAGAACTGATAGTCAAATGCAGCTTCCTTCCTTAACCTTCGTACTATAGATGAGTTTACTGTAGACATTTCACAATGTTTTAATGTAGTGCATGTTATTATAATGATTCCATGGGGAGATAATGCACATAAGATTATAATGAATTGGTACCAAATTCCAATAGATAAAAACAGTGAATAGGAAGCATCCTTAGAATTCTCTACTCTATATAACTAAGTTTGCATATAAGAATCAGAAGACAAATTCCAATCCAAATGATATTTAGGGTGGAAGCAGAAACCAAAGTTGCTAACCTTATGGATGAATTTTCAGCAAAAATCCAGTAATACAAAATCTTTTTTGACTATAAAAAATGTAGGCCACTCAATGTCTCATCAATATATAATGGTACATTTTTCCTTTACTTTCGATGTATGTTGTGTCTTGTTCCAGTCATGTTAACACCTATCACTCTTAAGCATAGACAAGTAGCTTAAAATGTTGTCAGAGATTAATTAACAATAATATTTTTCCTTGACAGAGTAAAATTGGGAAACTCTACACATGATAGCTTAGAAGCAATGATACACACAAAACTTTGGAGCAAGCCAAATAAAGTATGTGCCGTATAAGCAATTGATGATAAGAATGTTTCCAGCTGCATGAGTGAGCTCAAGGCCTAAACTGGCAACCAACTCTGGTCTAAGAAAATAAAAAATATCACCATGTATGACGATGGAGGTTACTTAAAATGCATATCCTATAGCATAGGTCTTCATAGTGTGGAATTCTCAACAATTGAAAAGCTTACCAATATATTACCAAGGTACACTGTACAGATTAAAAAGGAGAAACAGTGACAAAAAGTTTCAATTGCTAACAACATTTAAAGAAAAGGTAGTCTTTCCATAAAAAATCTAAAATACAATATTCAGTTTATAGGAAGCATACCATTTGCCCTTGCTTTGCAGTTTTCTTAATCTCTGCAATAAGTTTCTTCTCCTGATTTTGTAAACCTTGCCTCTCCCTTTCTATTTCACGAATAGATCTGTCTAGCATGCGTTTATTCTCCCGCAGAAGCTCTGCAAAAACAAGCCCATTGTCAAGTCATTCAAAGCTTTTCAGCCTATCAATTTAAATTTATTAATTAATTTAAGTCAAATTACATTATAAAAGCTAATGCAAACAAAGAGTTCCCCATTTTCTGATTCTTAGTATATTCAAGGGCCCAAAGCCTGATAGACGAATAGCTGGGAGTAGTTTTACAGATATTTTAGTCTTGTCAAGTCTGTTTCAAGTTTCAACTGTAGATCTATGTCTAGTCAACAAGAGCCTGTTGTATGATTATAAAAACTTTGAAATCCTTGTATATTTCTTCCAAAATATATTGAAATTTTTATTTAATGAAAAAAAGGAAAAGTTCTCATTTTCGAAAAGCTTTTCTATTGCATAATATGCTGATGTAAAGACCCAAGTCACATGACACAAGGACATGAGACACAGAGGAAATGTGGATACGAGTATTCAACATGAGACATGTCAACCACAGAAACAGAACAAAGGGGACACATGTTATATATATAATAAAAAATATTTACATATTTAAAAAAAATATTGGAAAATATTGGCAAACTTATCATACAGATGTTAGATTGAGTAATAAACCTTACTGATGGGTGGATCCAGGGATGTCCTCACTAATGCATAGAAACAGGACATAAATTTGCACACGAGTCCTTTGATCTTCTTTGACTAAAGTTCCCAAGCCATTAAACTTGCTAGCATAACAATACCTTGTAAATCATTTACAATTACTACATTTTACTTGCATATGCCTTCAATAAAATCAAGACTATGGTCTCCTCATCCAAAGTACAAGAAAAAAAATCAAAGAAGAAATGGGAGCAGATAAAAGAAAAAGAAAAGAATAAAGGGGAGTCTTATTGCTAAGGTCAAAAGAGAAACATCTCATAACACAATCCCTTGTTGAAACACATCCTTATTGTTTGTACTTTGGTAAAGACTGCATAGGCACCCTAATGCCCACATCTTAAGTCATTAAGTTGATTAAAAACCATTTCACTTGTCTAACCTTGGTTGACCCATTTACCTCCACCCCGAAGGAGAACTAATTGTTGCAAGTACTTAGATGTTATTATGGTTATGATATGTTTCTAAATCATTTGGAGAGACTTATGGGGAATATAATCATGTTTACATGAGCTGTGTTATATTATGACTCACACTTATGATCAGTTTGCATGTATACTTAGAATACATCATTTTAGAGTTTCAGAGCTTCAAAGACATCATCATATGTTATTCAGATGTTCACAGTGGTTCCAGTATTTAGTTGGATAGTTTGACCACGTTTTTATTTTTCAATAGTTTGACTTGGTCAACATGGCAATATGACTGGTCAACAAGGCCAGACTATAGGTCTGATACAGGTGCCATTCTCAATTGTCAGATACTTTAGCTTTGGAAGTCTTCCAAATCAATTTTCCCTTGGTTTGTCATTTATGGACTAGTAGGCCTTGATTAAAACTTTTCCCTAAGTTTTGGTTTAAAAAAGCCTAAGTCTAGATTGAATTATTTGGAGCAAAACATTTGAGGCATTTCCAGGGTAACTTGAGGATGGTTTTGGTATATATGATCTTCATAGGCTACAAGGACTCATCACAAGAAATTTCCCTTCTTGGTTCACAAGGACTCGTCAATTTTGGATTAATGGCATTTAATTAGAGCATTTCCTAAGATTTTGATTTTAAAAATGCCTAAGTATGGTTTGATTAATTAATTAAGCCATAAAAAGGGATATGCTTTTGATAATTTGGCGAGGTGACTCAACTCCAAAAACTATGCAGAAGCTTCTTTGACTTTCAATGATTACTTGGCATCTCTTGGGCCCACTAAAGGAGGGTGAATTGATCAAAGAGGGCACATCAAATGATCAATATGAGGGGTGAATTCACTTGAGGAAGATATATTGCATGCGCCCACTTCCACTATTTGGCATTAATGACTGGCTACTTGATATGGTCTACCTTTGCAATTGTCCACTTATCACCTTTCACATGGTCCAATTAGTGATTCGCCACACTAAGGAAGGCAACTTGGCATCTAAAAGAAAGCATCATTGTAATCATTGTAATATCACCCATTGATCTATGTTCTTGAGATCATCACTCCACTCATTGTAACAGCTCATTGATTCTTCCAAATTAGCCACTCCTTGTCTTCTTAAAGGAGGGGCGATTTCATTTGGTAGGGGTCGAAACTTTGGGGAGTTGAATAAAATCTTTTTTTCTGAAATCCTTGTGTAATACATTCCATGTGATTGGGCTATTGTAAATCTAGGCTTCCATTGTGACGTTGGTAAACTACTATTTTAACTAAGGTAACATTTCAATGTATTACTTTCATGCAAGCAAAGGATCTTGGATTGCTAGTTACCTCTAGGATTTAATAAGGTATTTATCTTGAAAGAATTGAATTGTTTATTCTTCATTCTAATAGATTAAATATTTTATTCTTGCATGTTAATTTTAATCTGATCTAGTCGAGCATTAACCATTTGGATTGTTGATCTTCCTTGTTTTCGGTGATTTAGATAGATTAAGCAAGGCAAATTCAAAAAATACCTTGGTCATTTCAATGTTCAAAAATGAGAACCTCCTCAACAACCATTTGTTTACCAATGCTGCTGTTATGAAAAACCTATGACTCCATAACACTTGAACCACTATGTAAAGGCTTTGGTCTCTGAAACCCCTCTTTCCTCCATTCTATCTCTCACTTTCTTTGCTACTCACATCATCATTATACTTGGTTAAGAGACAAATTTTCTTCTTGAGGGCATTCGCACCCCCTTCCTTTTCATCATTCTCAGCTCATCAAATCCAAATTTAAAGAAGGGAACCACACACTTAATCAACTCAAGAAGGATATCTATGATCTAAATCAAACATACTAAGTTGAAGTTTATCTTGTCTTTTGGTTCATTGTATATGATGGATGCTTAATGCTTATAACTTGTTGTTTAAACTTTATACTAACACTCTTTGCAAATATATTTTTTATTTTTACATGGCAAGTCTTTTTTTTATATTTAAATGTTGCAACATTGTGTAGCTAGAAGTTTTGAATAAACTATGATTTAATACACTGCCTTCAAAGTTATTAGTTGCATGTAAATCATCTTGCTAGCATTCAGATGACTTCTTTTACAATTGCTGTCCAGACTTTCATCTCTGCATCTAATAAAACAGCAATACGATCAGTGTGATTAATCTTAATATAGTACAAATTTTAGGCTCATCTAGGCTAATTCGCACCACTCTTTTATTGAGCTTAGGATCTGTTTCACTTTTACATGTGTTAATGCTCTTGATTACTAGCATTGTAATCAAGAGCATACACATACACTATTGCTAGCACACATACACATAACACATCTCGATCATATCTATCAACACTAATTCGTACTTGGATAAATAATTGCCAATCATACTAGATGTATCTTGTTCCTATTTTGCCCAAGATGAATTCGTGAATACATTTTATGGTTGAAACTTGATATTGCACTTTGATTTAGCGAAGTTGCTTCAATCTTGTTCAAGCAATGATTAGATGTTGATGTTCTATTTCATGACATGGTTATTATTGATGTTTAAGCAATATTTCTTATAATCGACATTGGCTCAATGGCATACAAGACATGATTTTAAGCTCTTGTGGGTTTTAGGGTAGAAGACATGTTCCGACATCTATAAATAACAACAAGGATATGTCGTTAAGCTTGTCAATCTGTAGTTCGGGATCCATTATTGACTCTAGAGTCTAAATACAGTAGGTTCTTAAGCACGGGTTGTTCCATTTATTGGGGCAGCGTTGGCCGCCGCTATAACTCCTTTCAATACCCCTTCTAGTATAGCATTAGACTGGACTCGAACACAAAATTGGACTCCATGTACCTTGAGTATATCGGAGACCCCCCTAGGCTACTTGAAACTAGCCCATAGACCCTCTTGTCATTATAGTGCACCAAAAACAGCATTCAGGAAAATTACTCTTCACATAGTTGGGTAGTCAAGTAATGAGGCCAAGGGTACGATTGATCCCCCTTGGTTAGCACTCTGATAGATTTAGTCAAGCATTACTATTGGACCCCGGATGTAGATAGAAGAGCTACAATGGCATGACACTCCTTTTTGTCCTAAGCCAAAGTCAGTGGGGTAATTCTTGTCCATGATCTCAAAAAAACACTTACACTTTTACATTTACACCTGTCATCATATTTGGCATTTGCATGTCCTTGGTAACTACAAATTCATACACCAACTTTCCTAGAGTTACTTTGAACTTCATCAAGCTAGGGGATTTTATTTCAATCTCAAATTCTAACAAACCCTTGCTTTATTTTTCACTTCAAAGTGCGTCATATTTCAATCTCAAATTATAACAAACCCTTGCTTTATTTTTCACTTCAAAGTGCGTCATATTTCAATCTCAAATTCTAACAAACCCTTGGTTTATTTTTCACTTCAAAGTGCATCATATTTCAATCTCAAACTCTAACAAACCCTTGGTTTATTTTTCACTTCAAAGTGCACCATATTTCAATCCTTTTAACCCTAGACACATTCTCAACTGGACTAGTACTTGCGAAAGCTAGCAACCACTGGTTAGTATTAAGGAAAGTCTTGGGATTTCCTTCCGGAAGTGACACATTCCGGTAGTGACACGTTGGGTGGGAAATCCCATAGTTTTGCCAAGTTAGCAGCTGGATTTCCTTGCAATCCTTTGGCTGCTAGGTTGTGCAACAACAGACCCTACTGCTATTGGTGCATTTGCCTTCCAATAGATAACATAGACACACACCACCTTGGTGGCTCTACATACTATAGAGAAAAATTTACGACTGCCACAAAGTGGTTAACCTAGTGACTAGAGGGTGGTAATTCACAAGTGGTTGCCCACAGGTGTGTGGTTTAGCAGCATGCAGCGAGGTGATTGAGCTTGTGTCAAATGCAGGCCCAGGTCCAAAACCTTCCAAAATGAGGTCAGGTGCAAGTCTTAGGTTATCCTGATGTCATAGATACGCCTCTAATAGGATACACAGTTGTAAGTGTACATAATTCCCAAAAACAGAAACAAAAAAATAGGGGACTGATCATTCAAAATTTTAATTCCTTGGAGCCATACAACTTTCACAAACTACTTATAAAAGTCTTAGACCCTAACATTATTGACAGCCCTATAAATAAGAATCTTGGATTCTCACATTTGTAGCTCATACATATGAGAATCAATTTGCATGAGTCATGACAATAATTTATGATGAATTCCTGAATCCTGAGTGATTTATTTTGATTCTGTACAACAATTCTTTTTAAGACATTTGTTAAACTTAAATTCAAATAACCATTAGGCCCAAGGGATAGCTTGGTTAGTTTGACCGTTTCCTCTAAGGAATATTGCCCAGGGAGGTTGTGGGGTCCATTCCAACCAAGTCCTATGGGTTTACCAGCCACTATTGCAGCTGGCAGTTAGTACCACCTTCCATTCAGAAACCCAGGGAAGTAAAGGAAATCCATGGAATGGCACTGGCAAGGTAGCAGCTTCCTCATTCTTCACTTATGTACAGGAGAGTGGGAGGAATTATTTACTCCTGCTTTAAAACATTAACCAAAAATAAAAAGAACTTTGGCCAAGCATTGCATTTCTTACACTACCTTCAAGTACCTCTGGGGCTGCCTTAAAGGGATTCACCATGCTTAGTTTAGTATGGTCTATAAAACTTATTTTAATTTAATTTAATTTAACTTGGCAGACAGTGCAATGAAGCCCTAAATATTTCATTGGCAAACTTTTTCAATATGGTTTATTCTAGCAGACAGTGAATAATAATTGACAAAGTAATCCATGAGCTCAAAACAAAAACTACAAATCTACATATGCCATAATGTCATGTACAGGAATAAAATTGGAAATATCTACTTTTATGACTCTAATAACCATGGTATTGCAGCAATGGCTTCTTTCTACTTCAAACAAGGGCCGATTCATCTTTAGTAGGTACTAGGCAGTAATTGCTAACAAGTCATAAGGTCCTTCCAAATCCTTTTTGCATATTAATCGGCATGGACTTTAAAGTTTAAACCAATGAACCAATGCACCCAACATCAAGAAAGAGGAAGACTTGACCTTAACGCCTCATTCGTGCAACTTACATTGGATAGCCAAATCTGATCTTAAAGTAGCAATTTCTTCCAGATTGAACAGCTAATGTGCGTCTTGAAAATTTACATGACAACGCCATTCCCAAAAAAAAGCCAGATAATCTGGACCCCTCTCTCACACACACATACTCCAACGGGCTTGAAGCACCATCCACTTGTCCTCAAACAAAAAAACATTTCCAACCTAAGTGAAGCAACAAAAAGACACTGCATTTTCATGTAATCCAGTCCCGAAACATTCTAAAACTCTTGGAATCCCACGTCACATGCTTAACTATTTCTGGCTTGTGATAGACTTCACAACAGCCACCCGTGATTAAGATGGCCCTTCACTGCTAGACTAGTGAGAAGGACCAAGTACGCAAGAACTGGAATCCTAAAGAAGAGAATGACGGGTAGGCACCTTAACATATCCGAATCCACCGTATTCTGAGATCATGAACATTCCATTTCTGATTAAGATGATGATAGGCTATTGATCAACTTGGTCTAGCCTGATCATAAAGCTTTTCTAAGCGATAATCAATAAACTACTCCCATAAAACCATCTCAAGTCCTTCCGAATCGGCCCATATGAACAATTATTGCTCAGTGCCAAAACCGCTTCGTCTATAATACAATACCAGACTCCCAGGTTGAAAATTTTATTTGGGTCATTCAGATATAAAATATTACAATCCATTCCAAACGTCTGCATTCGGCAAGTTATTCGGGCCATTGAGAAATCTGACTATGCAAATTTGCAATCCATGATAACAGCTGATAAATTGCAAAACCCAGATGGATTCCACCATAGAAATTGTGATCCAAACAACTTTAAGAAACCCATAAAACAGGATCTTCAAAACTAGCATCAGAGATCATCCATTGAATGATTTTCCAAATTTTGAACAATTGAACTTTTAAATTTAAACCCCTCAAACAGAAGATCAGCCCAAGCAGAATAAAAACATCTGTAAACGATTTGAATTATGCATAAGAATGAAATCGAAGGATGGTGTTACCTGCAGGAGTCTTCTTTTTTCCAAAGAGGAAGCTCATATTGATTTCGGATGATCACAGGCCTTGATCCAACTCCTAACGGAGAAATTAACCCTTCAAATCGGAGTTTTTTAGTAAAAAACAACAAAATTCTTCAGTTTTTAGGTAGCCAAATAGAGGCAATGAGGATTTCTGTGCAAATCTTCGAACCGGGTAGAAAATAAATGGTCTGTAACGTAGAAATATTTCGTTGACTACAAGCATACGGCTCTGCGCCCTCCGCACAGCTGCTCGATGGATTCTCCTTCGTCCAATTAGGCTACCGAAAGGATGAAAGCTTGCAGTGGATGCTTTAGTAGGTCCTTTTGTTTAATTTTCGGAAGTTTGGTATTATTATTAAGAAAAAAAATTATAGGAGAAAGTGTTTAGGTTGCCAAAGCAAGATGTAAATCATATCATTTAAAAAAAAATCATTGGAATTTTTAATCAATTATATGATGCCGACCCAAAAGTGATGACATTTATAGGGTCGGTAATGACTCATAAACACATTTAACTATGGACTAGTCAAATGCTATTTAATTATTGTTATTTATCATCTCTATCTCATCATTGTCATTTATAAATGTGTCTATTTATAAGTATATATTAAGATAATTAATATTGTTTTATGGGTAGTTAAATTTTGTCAAGGTAGTATGGGTATGAACATAAATTTGCACTTGGGTGAGGAGAATCTTAATATATTTTTTTAATCACCCCATTTATATTTACTAGCATTTGTATCAAGAGGTACAAAGGAACGTTGAGAGGGTAAAAATATTGAGTTTTTTCGCAATTGAACCTTTCTGACTTACCTTGGCCCCCTTCCCCTCGTGACACTTGGAAAAGGGTTTCTTTTTTAGTTTTTCCCCTCGTTACATGCAGCCCTGAGCATATAAACCCAGTAAAAGAAGGTCTGGAGGTCTTGTCTGCATCGGGCAAGGTTTTTCCTAAAATGAAAGTTACACTTCTAAGACACTGTGTACCATGACAGGAACCACCCCATCTATATTTACTAGCATTGTATCAAGAGGCGCAAAGGAATGTCGAGAGGGTAAAAATATTGGGTTTTTCCGCAACTGAACCTTTCTGACTTACCTTGGGAGACTCGAAATTACAATTTAATAATACTTTTGTGAGTCCTACTGACTCAACTTGCAGCTAAGGTTTTACCTCAAGACATTCATGACTAAATACATCAATGACATCCCCGATCGGAGGATCAACATATATCTCTTCCCCCACTCTCTCTCCACCCCTCTCTCTCCTTCTCTCTCCCCTGGTCTCTCTTTCTCTCTCTCCCCCCCCCCCTCCCCCCCCCCCCCCCCCCTCTTTCCCTCCCCCTCCCCCTCCACCCCCCCCCCCCTCCCTCCCTCCCTCTCCCCCTCTCCCTATCTCCCCCTCCCTCTCCCTCTCCCTTTTCCTCTCACCCCCCCTCTCTCCCTCTCCCTCCCTCTCTCCCTCCCTCCCTCTCTCCCTCCCTCAAAATAAAAAACCAAGCTTGCCTTTAAGCTCTAACCACTTCATCAATGTTACATAGTAAGCTACGTGTTTGTTTTCTTTAATAATCTCTTCTTTTTCCAATCTTTAAAGTAGGGTGTTTTGTTGGATCTTTTTTTGCGTTAATATATTGCTCAAGCAAGTGCTATATGTATGGTGCAGTCATTCAAAGGTCTCGATGATACTCCTTTGTCTAGTACTAACATGATTTTTGAGTCCCTGGCTGTACATATTAACCATAAATTTCCAACTTAAGCTCGATGCTTTAATTGTTAATTCAAACTTGATATGCTCATTTATGAGCCATCCAAATCAAACCAAGGTTTTGTTTTTTAAGGTAGTAATTTAGTCAACACTCGTTGATGAATATCCGAATTTACGGGAAATTTATGGTAAAGAATCTCCTGTAGATCTCTTTTTTTGAATATGCTCCGCTTTATGAAGAAGATCAAAAGATGTGGTTATTGAATTTAAGGATCCTATAGAGGAGACTATTGTTGCTAGTATATTGATGCGTATCACTTCGAAGAACAACGAGGTTATGCTGCGCAGTGTGGGTTCTCATATTTGCGATTCACTTGAAATCTAATGTAGATAATTCAGCTTTTTGAGGTAGAAAGTTGTAGTCTAGGTCTCTATCAAAGTCTAGGTATGAAATGAATAACAAAGGTTTAGAGGAAGATGAAGAATTGGTACCAGTAGATAGGCTATTACTGGTCAAATATATATCATGCTGGAAAACATGTATAAAGAAAACTCTAGACTCTAAACCCATGGGACATGGCTTACCACAAAAAATAAATAAATAATTTATCTATTAGAAAAAAAAACAATTTCATAAATCAATTATTAAAATCAATTTCATATATAAAAATATTTAATATATGAAAATTATGTTTAAAATTAAGTTTATATAAATATAATTATTTTATTAAAATTTATTAATATATTTTTTGAATTTATCAATTTAAATTTAAATTTTAATTAGTTTAAAACATGATCACTTAACCCATCATCAAAAGATCATAATGATAATTTAAATATATAAATATAATTTTGGAACTTCACGCCCTTTAATACTTTAAAATAAATTTAAAGAAAATGGAAGAAAATCACTTATCTATCAATATTTTCTTTTACAGACTAACTTTTAAGAATATTTTGGTAGGTACAACATGCCCATGGTTAAAATTTCTGGTTATTATATCTCGTGATCCGGCAGGGATCGAAGAAGGCGGCCTGGAGTTGATCGGTTAAATACACGTTCTAAAAACACTCAGGCTTTATTCTGTTTGTTCGTATCCTTTCCACGTAACTTCTTCATCCACCAAGTCCATCCTTATTTTAAACTCACTCTACGTTCTTTCTAATTGGTCTGCCTCTAAATTTGGCGGAGATTTTGGCCTCTAAATTGGTACAATTTGCAGGAAGAAGAAAAAGAACCGGAGAGCAAAATTGTCTCACCTCTAAAGGGGTGCAACCGGGTTCAGGGATGGAGAACATTTTGCAGTGGATCATGACAAGGCCGCTAAATTTGGCAGTGACCAAGGGACCTTCTGTTAAAATTTCCAAGGGCGCGGTAAGTCTGAATTCATCCCTTCCAAACCCCCAAAATCCGTCGCTTATTTTCTAGTTTGTTAGCACTAAAGTGAACTGACACGTGGCGAGATTCTATTTGCGAGGGGGACGAGGAATCTTCTGAGACAATGTCTCCATAGAGAACGCCTCAGGCATAAATATATATATTCAATGTGTATGTAACTTTTCTTTTTATAAACCTTTAGGTGTAAATATGTTTTATTAATTACGTTTGTTTCATAATGATTATTTATGTGGATTATGCCCACAATTTAGTGTTAGTAAGGGGTATTAACATTCTTTAACTTTTTTTAAGTAGTGTGTATTCCACTTTTAACAAAACTAATATTAACTTTTATGTCACTTGAGTTATTCAAAAACTTTTATATGTTTTTAAGTGGGCCTAATGGTTAAGAATATGTGTCTCCTCGTAGGAGGTCATAAGTTCAAATCTAGAGAGTGGTAGGGTATGTACACCCCCATAGACTTTACCAGACAAATCCTCACCCCATAGACTTTATGCAGGCTCCCTTGTCCCACAAACAAGGGGGCCTAATACACCAATTTGGTGTCTAGCTTTGTAGTGAACAATCCTCACCCATGTTGGAGATAAGTTATTAACAAGATTATTAAGAATTCTATTATAAATAAGTAGTATGTTCCAACTTCAAATGGTCATAACTTGTTCATTTTTTCTGGAAAAAATGGGTTTCCAATATATGGAATTGAGGCTCTTGGAATGAACTTCAACTATCTAATAGACCGAGCTTCTTATCCCAACTCCTCATCTTTTGTATGCAACAATAACTAGATTTTTTTACTCTCTTAAAAAAATTATATTCCCATGAGAAGCATTTTTAAGTAAAGTGTTGGCATGATCTTAACACAACCCAAGTCCAAACAATGTCATATCAACAAAAACCCAAGATATCAGCTCGAAAGGGATTTAGCCCTTTCGGAAACACTTGTAGGCGAGTTGAGGTTTCACCCAAAGTACCTATGGGGACTGCAGGAGTTGGGTTTCTTCAACACAGAAGGGGAATATTGTCATACTACACAAATAGAACTTCGACAAATGTAACTTTGATAGATCAACAACTATGGCAGATATCACCAACTTCAACCATAGCTACAACAACATAGGATCCTATTCAATTATTACTTCATTTATTCATCATATATATTTATCAATTGATGCATTAATAAGCAAATAGCAAAGCAACACACACATCATATACAATTAACACTAGATATTTAACGTGGAAACCTAACATGAGAAAAAACACAAAAGTATTTGTTATCATTAAGAGTCATAGAAAGAACACTTAAGTGTATGCACAAATCCAGCAGACGTGACCTCAACAACCCATCACAAAAGATCTGCGCACACAGCCTGCAGATCTAACTTCATCCTTGCGACTCTACTCAACTTATACTTCGACATGTACAAAAACAGGGGATCAACTTCACTTAGACAGAATACAAAAGCACATGTTCTTTCCTCAAAACTGTCTAACCCCGAAAATCTCAATCTGTTACATATTTATAGGCTCTTTCCAACCGTTCATCCCACATGCACTACCCAATCCCAATAATGTAAGTGGACAAACTTCTCTAATTTCCTAACCAACCTTTCGATCGAACCCCGTTCAAAACCACTTCATTCAAAATCGGTACCCAAAAATGTCCAAAACTTCCCTAGAGCCAACATGCCCCCAACATTCACACGTGGCTCGTCCCAAGTCATTTTAGCCTTTTGATACCGTTGTGTTCAACTTTGACCGAAAATCCTAATAGGTCTTATATACTTCTTCTACCCGCTGTTGAGCATCCTACTTCAACTTGATCATGTAACACACCCAGTGTCACACTAGACTTTAAACACGCTATTTTTTTTGTATGTTACATGAATAATGGTTTTGTGCATTCTTCTAACAGATGCACAATAATCCATAACCAATGCATAGAAAAGAAAATAAGCATTTAGTGAAAGCTTCATAAATTGGGTGAAACCCATATGTACATAAATATAAGCACAATCGTTTTATGCATAATTGCGCAAATATAAGTATTAATGTGTTCCATATATATAAATGTACACCATTTATAATACTCATTATAGTCTCTCTATTAATACATTATTTTTCATTATATTGATCTTAAATGAAAAGAAACATTTCCAAATTTATCCTTAAAAATTTATTCCCTAAGCACTGCCTAGTGAATATTTAATTCAAACTGTGCAATATAAATTGTAAAATTGTACGGTAGAAAGGGCAATAAAAACATCATTATAAATGTCCAGTAGAATTTGCACAATAAGGTTGCAAGCATATATCAAATATACTAACAATTATCAATCTATCAAAAAAACATGGAAGATAAAATTCCACTATATTAATTAACCAAAAAAGGTTAATAATCCAACTTATTAATTGTATAATAAACAATTACCAAACTCTTCCGATATGGAAAATAGTAATCCAATATTATAATTGTGTAAAATTGATTAATATTGCCCAATAAACATTTATCCATCTATCCAAAACATGGAAAACAATATTCCAATATGATATTTGCCCAAATATTCCAACCTATTACTTGCACAAAAGGGCTAATATTCCAACCTATTAATTGGCCAATAATATTAGAGGTGAGTAGGGTAACATTTTACCAATATCTACAAAATATGGAATGTAAAAGTAAATTCTTACAATTTTCATTTTATCATTAATCCAAAATATTCATTAATTAGATGCAATAAGACATATGCATTAAACATTAACTACGTAGTAAGAACTACGTCTTAGGTAATGTGCACTATGGTTTTCATAGTGCACTACGTCTTCTCTGAACGGGCAGCGTGGAGGGGTTTGGTGTTGACTTGGAATATGGAGAGTCACTCACGGGCATGGACCAAACAACACGACAAGACAATAAAGGCACAAGAAGGAAAGCTCAGTTACGTTCCAGGACGCGATGTTTATATGGACAGGGTCAACTCTTTGTGTCGACGGGCCTTAATTGGCAAGCTTGAGTATTGTAGTATGGGCAAAAAGGAATGGATTGAATGGGAAACGGTTCATTGGAAACCTCTTCTGACCTACCTACCGACCATTAGTCTTCTAGAAAAAGGATGGCTGGTCTTCGTCTTTCTTGAAGACTCCCATGCGTCATTAATTCTGGAATCATTATGGAAGATTGGTTCTGGCTCCCTAGTCCTTAATCGATGGCACTCAGCTTTTGACCCTCAGTGGGAGAGGGTGGTTAAACGACACCTATGGGTTCTTCTCCCTGCATTACCTTTCTCCCTCTGGAGCTGAGACCTATTGGTGGGGGTGGCAAACACTATCGGGTACTTCATGGCCATAGATGAGGATTTTCAGTTAATCTTTGACAAATGGATGGCTCGTGTCCTAGTTGAAATGGACCTCTCTTGGGGTCTCCCTGCGGATATTGAGCTTCAGTGTGATGATATTACTTTCTTTCAGCAACTGAATTACCTACATGTCCCATTTCGATGTAATAAATGCCATGAGGTGGGTCATCTCAGACGCTCCTACCCTCTTCTTCTTCATGGCTTGAGCTCGTATCTCTTTCGGAAGCTTTGAGATCTCCCAGCTGCGTAAATAGATCTCCTGAAGGGCCATCTTTAACTCCTTCTGGTGGTCCGTCCTCGCCTCCTCAGCTAGGTATGTATGACTCTCTCTCCCCTTTTGTATTTGATGAAATTTCAAAGGGACAATTACTTTTTATTCAGGATGCAGAGGTTGGTGCTTCATTATCAAATGTTTGTGGGAAGGCCTCCACTGTATCTTTGTAGCAGTCGACCCTTTCCTGTGTCCCCATTCCTGCATCTCTTCCCTCCATGGTCCCATGGGATGGATCTCACGGTTTGGCTGATTTCATTGTTGGGACGCGTACCCTAAGGATTATTAGTTTTGGTAACTCCGCGGTTGTTTGTAAGCGGAGTTATGGGTCAAAATAGTCTTAGGGGTGTCGGGGTAAGTCAGAACCCCTTTTTGTAATAAACCCATGGTTTAAATCCAGGGTTTAGGGTTTTGGGTGCCCATGGTTTGAAGCCATGGTTTTGTAATAGCGCGATGTATAAATAGGCATTCTTGTAAATAAGAAAAGGTTAGGTTTTATGATGTAAGAAAGATTAAGGCGAGGCTAAGGCTGATTTTGTAAGGAAAGGTTAAGTCCCAGCTGTGTGCGTGGACGACCTCTGCAGCTATGTGCACAGAGGGTTTTGTAAGAAGATTAAGGAAAGATCTACAGCTGTGTGCGCAGAGGCTTGCTGCTGTGTGTGAGGCTGTTAAGGACTGAAGGGATCTGTAGCTGAGTGCGCAGATCAAACTGTGGTTTTGTAGCAAGTTGAATAAAACACAGTTTGTGGACGTAACCCCTACACTGGGGGTGAACCACATTATATCTGGTGTTGTGGTTTCTTGTGTTGTTTCTCTTTTTGTTGTCTTTTATGCATTAATAACTGTATACATTCGATAACTTAGATCACTGCTAATAACAAGCTTCGCTGTGAACTCCCTATAGTGGGTTAAGCAAGTCACAGTTGTTTATCTATCTGCGAAGTTGTATATAAGTGAACGACAAAGCTGTGTAATTGTTGATTAATAAGTTATTAAAGGCTAAGGTACAGTAATATCCCTCTCTGCTTGCAGAAACCTGATTCTGCGGCACCCCATAGCTGTTTCGAGTGAGACTGCAACCTACGCGCAGGTTGTTGCCGAAAGGGCCAACACTGTGGGTCTTCTGTTGGTGCGACATAAAAGGATTAAACTCGGGTCTGCCCTATTGCCCAACAAATTGGTTCCGTTGCCGGTTGAACTCAGTATCTGCTCAAGAGGGGTTTACATCGTACCTCGAGGGCTATGTTCTAGAGGCCCTCTGCGAAGGAAATCGGGGATTGGCTTGATGAGACTTATCTGAAATTTGCTGAGAAAGCGAACACAAATCCACGTTGTAGCGCACGTGACTTTTTACAGAGGTATGTTTTTTGTGATGCTTATGAAATTTTCTTTGGTAGTATCCACATAGAGTTGCACCAGTGGCTGTCCAGGTTAGCTGAGAAGCGAACCAACTTTCGCGGGGGGCGGTTTTCTGTTTGGAACCCCGCAAGAGTTAATATAGTCCAAAGTGTGAACAACGAGATCTCCCGAGCGGTTGACTTCTCGACCACACGGACCCTTGAGGCCTTTGTGATGGAGTTCGCCATCGACATGGGCACTTCCTTTAGTGACACCGAGGGACGATTTTTCCAAGGACCGCGGGGTAAGCTTTTGAATTTATTTAGCTTGAGAATTAAAATGCTATTGGCCGAAAAGGGAATATTGCTTTTTGAATCAGATTGTTAGCTTTTGGGTTACTAACATATGTTTGCAAGTGACAACACTCTCGCTGCGCACAGTAGTTTACCGCGAAGTGGAATAGGGTATAAACGAGATTTCGAGTCCTACTCCTTAGGCCAGGATACCGCACCGTCCCCTATCAATTTTGACGACTTAGACCCGAAAGACAACCCTTCCTTTGGAAACCCTTCGGTCACCCCGCAGCGAAGCTCTGTTACCCCTGAAATTTCGTCGCAGTTCGACAGTCAACCAAGTCCGAGTATTCCAGCCACAGGTCAATCTGCCTCTGTAAATCCCCCTCCATCGACCTCCTGTCCCCCTCCCACCCCTCCCAGAACCGCCATGGCCCACCTAGCTGATGATATTAAGTTGCCCATCTTCAAAGGCACGGGATCAGAAGACCCCGAACAGTTCTGGTTTTTATGTGAAGCAGTATGGAACGCGAAGAATATTACAGACCTGGATGTGAGAACCGTGCAGCTCATTACTTCTTTCCGAGACCGGGCTTTGACCTGGTTCATGAAATTCTCCAATACTCAGAACCCTACGTTAGATGAGATTAAGGCAGCCATCACCAAAGAATTTAAGAAGCCTAAATCAGAATCGCAGAGCATCACTGAGCTCAAAGAGATTCAACAGCGGCGTGGCGAATCTGTGTGGGACTTTGACCAGAGATTCAAAGTCCTCCTCAACCAAGTCAGCTTTACCATTAGTCCTGCGCATCACAAGGAATGGTTTATCGCGGCATTATTACCACATATCCGAACTCCGCTCATGCAACAGAAGGTTGCTGACCAGCAAGAAGCTCTGGAAATTGCAATGAAGCTCGAAACCGCCCCCGTCGGAGATGATTCCGGTCTTGCTCAAATCCAAGTGCAACTAGCAGCAATGGCCCTGGAGCTTCACGATATGAAGAAGGCTAAAACCAGTCGCGAGGAGGTCTGGTGTACGCAATGCCAGACAGAAGGTCACGATAGGGACCAGTGCCCTGTGGTCAGAACCTACTTACATACGGGTGTGCCCAACCACTTCAATCCCGATGTTCTATATTGTGAGATTTGTCGAACCACTGGCCAACATCGCCCTGAAAACTGCCATTTTCTTCAGCGATATGTTCAAGTTCCCAAGAACCCCTACTGCAAGTTCTGTAAGTCAGTAGGGCATAATGAAGAGGAGTGTCGTAGCTATGACCTCATGAGAGAGCGCATCTCTGACGCCTACCGAGTGCAAACTGAAGCCCAGAATAATGATGGCTATGGTTACCGCGGCAGTGCCTCTGGAAGAGGTGCCTTTGGAGGTCGCGGCCATGGTGGTATGCCCGGGAGAGGTAGAGGCCAGGTGGTGTGTTACAATTGTAACCAAGCTGGCCATTTGGCTCGCGACTGTCGGAACCCCACCACAACCTGTCGATATTGCCGCGCAATAGACCACGTGATTGAACAGTGCCCCCAGCTCATAGCAAAGATTCAAGAAAACAACAGTGGCCCTACCCAGACTATTCAGTTGATTTCCGTTGAGCAGAGACCTACCGCAGCCATCAATGTGGTCACCCGGAGTGGCGCCACGACGCAAATTCAGCATTCGCAGAAACAACCTGTCGAGGTGTGCGCGCATAAGGCCTCCGCGCAAGACCAAGCACCAGTCAAGGCGGCCCCGTGCGATATTGTTGACCCTCGCACACCCGCAGTACCTGCGCGGCAACCTCAGCAGGCCTCGCAACCGCAAGATGCTTCGACGAATAAAGTAAGTACACTCTCCTCCTTTTTACAGAGTTGTATGAAACTCTTGAGGAATCAGAATGCTTTAAAAGAGCTGCAAAAAGTTCTTGCTATCACAGACCCTCAGAGAGGAGTTGATCAGGAGAAAACTGTTAGTCGTGTCCGAAGAACGGGGAGGGAAATGAGATTGAATGTTCAGATAGGGGAATATGATATGACTGATGTCATTTTGGATCTTGGTTCAGAAGTTAATGTCCTACCCAAGCAAACCTGGGGACAAATGGGAAAACCTTCCCTGGATTGGTCACCTATACAACTAAGATTAGCTAACCAACAAAGGATTGTGCCCCTAGGGAGAATTCTTAGTGTTCCCATAGATCTTGATGGGGTAAGCACTCTAGCATATTTTGAAGTTATTGAGATCATTGATGACAACAACCCTTATCCAGCCTTGTTGGGAATCGAGTGGGCCATGGCCAATGCTACAATCATCAACCTTAAGAGGAGACAAATGACCTTCGAAGGAAATGGTCTGCGAGTTATCATACCCCTCGACCCATCCCAAGGAGAAAGATATACAGAACCGATCAGAGACGAAGGGGAACAGGATACTCTAGACCACATCTACAACATTACAGCCCAGGAAGCAGATTATGTTGAGCCTGATGCCGATGGCGTGCTAGATTGGCAATGTGATAGCTCCTGCATGTCTGATTCCGACGATGGTCTAGAGAATTGGCAGAATTGACTGTACGAGCTACATGGCCATAGGTGCGCGCAACTCACTAAGTCTCTTAGATGCCTTAGTGCGCAGGCCAGAGAGTTGCCTACCTATGTTGGGTTGACCGACCATGGAGAATTTATTGTACAAACCCCTCAGTCACAGAGAATGTAGACTTTGGAGACAGCATTAGGAGCTACAGCAGCAGGGCGGACCGATCACAACAAGTCTACTCCCAGTTGGGAAGCCAGCCAGAAATTTCTGCGCCTCAGCTTCATAAACCAAGTCCAAGAGGCGCAAAGTAAGTTCATTGGGCAGAATAGCCCTCAGAAACATTTGAGGCACAGTTATGCAGCATGGGACACCATACCTCGCGAAGAGTGGGTGCATAAGTTCGTACACACCTTGGAACCTCTAGCGCAAAACTGGTATATGGAGGCCGCGCTCCGACATGGAATTGAATACCAAACCAAGGGGCAGAACCAAGAAGCCAGCTCATCACACCTAACAGTCCTGTCGCCGGCATTCCCAGGACGGGTCGAAGGGCAATACTGTGCCGAGGGTGCTTGTTGTCACGAAGCTCACACCCGGATTCTGCCGAAGACCACAAACACAGCGAGGCTTAAAATTTGACCGTTGGGTAGCAACCAATTTGGCGGAAGTAGTGTTTTAATTGCCTTAAATGCCTGTACTAAGACCAGTATCGGAAATCGAGCTCCACTTGGATAAGATTTTCGTCAGATTTGGTGCCTTCAATGCACCGTCCTGCCTGATTTGATTGATGGCGTGTATAAGAAGATGCCTAAGTTAGGGAAAATTGTATTCTACATTTCTTCAAGATTTACGAGTGAACCCATGACAACAGAATGAGAGATTGACGATTTGGTCAGAGAATTCGAGCAAGAGGGTCTGATAAGCTGCTCTAATCGGCCGCCTGCCCTTGCTCCCTATGAAGAAGCTCACCAAGCACCACCACGGCCGATGCAGACACGGTCTGCCAGGAAAAAGTCCAGAACTGAAGTTCGCTCCAAGCGAAACCAAGACCGGCAGAGGCAAACAGGGCAAACACCAGCAGATCATCCTATGGATCCCACCGGTTCAGCACAGGTCCCGGCCGGGGGTAGGGAGAACATTGCACCACCGCGGCCACCATATCTACAACCTGTTCGCCTAGGTGCCGCGTTACCCCGTCGAACAAAGCAATTCACATTAACCACACCCTCGCTGCCACAAGGAGTTCAGCTGATTGGAAGCATGACAGGGAAGATCGATCGGCTTAAGTACAGCGATCACGACACAAATGACCATGGCAAGTTTCCACAGTTTGAACCAGCAGAATACTTGCACCGCGTCAAGTACCCAGATCATAAGGTCACACTACTGGAAGTGTAACCATGGGCTGCAGGCCTAGACAAAGCTGGCCTACTCAAGATGCTTGATATTCCCCATTTCGGTCGCGGCATACATGTGACCGTAGTGGCCAAATAGTTGCTAGCGTTAGTGCATGATGGCTATTTATGGATAGGGGACCAGCAAATTCCTATTGACGCTGCACTCATCCATAAGATCACAGGTTTACCAATGGCAGGACCTGATCCGGGAACTGAATTTTCGTCCAAACATGACGATACAAAGCTCGCACAAACTATGAAAGAGCGGTTTGGCCTGACAAAGGGGAAACGGGGGTATCACACTTCCGCGATTCAGGAACAGCCCATTCGCTTTGCAGCTGAACTCTTAGCCTGCAAACTCATACAGAAATGCAGGCCAACTGAAGTACCTGCTCCGATTATCCGGATTGCTATGAACTGCGCTGAGGGGTATACTTATAATTGGGTTGAATATCTTGCAAAGGAGTTCCTAGAGGATGCCCGCGACGCACAGGAAAAAGGTAGACCTTTTCATTATTCCTGGATTTTAATACTTATTGCATTAGTTGGGTGGAAAGAACCCACTGAAGCCCAGTTTGTAGAGTTAAACCCAGGCATGCCTGGGGCAGTGAGGTACGCCTCCCTATGGATATCCTCAAATAAGGTATCTCAGCAGATGACGAACACTGTGTTCATTTTTTATGCCATGAGTATCCACTATGAGATTGTGCGAACACCACAGCTTACCAATGAGGTGTTCTCTAATACGAGGGCACCGCGAACTTCAGTGCCGATATGCATCATGTTTTCATTCAAGCCTGTGCAGATCCACAACGTCAATGCTTTAAATTACCATATGTAGTCACCGAACCAGATATCAGGGGTATAGTTCAGCACTGGCCGGCTGACTGGCTGAAAGATATAGGAAAAAAACCCTCTATTCTAGTTCCCCCAGCTACCAATATTGGCGCAGGTACCAGTCAGGTGCAGCAGCAAAGCCCATTGGAAGATAGCGAAGACCTAAGTGATTCGCAGATGGATGACGATGGCCAGGGTGGAGATGGCGGACAGGACAAACAGGATGAGGAGTTGATCAAGACCATATCAGATCCTAACCCATCAACGAAGCGCAAGTCACCAGCAGTAGCAGAGGTAACCAAGCCACAGTCCCGCAAAAAGTCAAAAGCGTCGAAGGACAAGTATATTGAAGAAGAAGCCACTATAATGCTGGATGAGATGGAGCAAGCTCTAGAACAGTCTACGGGAACGCTTACTAAAAAATGGTCAGAGTTTGCGGAACTGCATCTTGCTGGGCTCTCAGGTATAGCAAATAGGGTTTCGGAGCTAAAAGAGTTAGCAGCAAAATCAGCACACAGTACTGCGACAAGTAGCACTTCAGCACCCACGTAGCAGGATATTAGGCAATGGCCACCCAGACATCACCAAGGACAGGTATCAAGCGCAGCTTTGATACTGCCCGATACAGATTCCTGGCCCCAGATGAGTATGACCGTAGGGCTCGATTATACAAAGATGTCCATGTCAGAATTGCACCTCTGCCAGCTCGCTATTACAAAGGAGATCCATGCACGAGACCAATTGTCCCAACTCCAATTGGAAGACACCATCAAACAAAACAAAACCTTTGCAGAACACCTAGAAGAAGTAGCACAACAGAAGAAAGAGGCTGAACATAAAACAACTACGCTGATACGAGCACTGGACGAGGCATGTCAGAGTCTTTCTGACTCCGACATACAGGGAGCAGAGGAACCAGAGCAGAGAATTGCTAAGCTGAGAGACTATGCCCAGCATTCTCGCAGTGAGATTGAAAGGATGAAGACAGAACACCAGCACCAGATCGCAGAACTTCAACTGCGCATCCCTCCCGAGACTCCCCCAGAGGTCCCAGAACAGCGCCATCAGGACATCAAGGCTTCAGCAGCAAAAAGATCAGATAATGTGGCCAGCGTCGCAACACTGATGGAAGACAGCATAGAAGCATGGGCGAACCTACAGGACCATCCAGATGTAGGTAAGATCAAGGAAACCATCAAGTTGCCGGTTGAACTCAGTATCTACTCAAGAGGGGTTTACGTCGTACCTTGAGGGCTATGTTCTGGAGGCCCTCTGTGACGGAAATCAGTGATTGGTTTGCTGAGAATTATCTGCAATTCGCGCACCAAGAGAACACAAATCTGCGTTGTAGCGCACGTGACTTTTTACAAAGGTATGTTTTTTGTGATGCTTATGAAATTTTCTTTGGTAGTATCCACATAGAGTTGCACCAGTGGTTGTCTAGGTTAACAGAAAGAAGGACGAACTGCCAAGCTCGACGGGTTCCCACGTGGACCCCCACAAGGGTCAATCTTGTGCAACACGTGAACAACGAGGTATCCCGTGCTGTTGATTTCTGGATGACGCGCACATTGGAAGCCTTCGTGACAGAGTTTGCCATTGACACAAGTACCTCCTTCAGCGAAGCTGAATGACAGTTCTTCAAAGGTCCCTATGGTAAGTTTTTGAATTCATTAAGCTTGCGAATTAAAATACTATTGGCTGAAAAGGGTATATTGTGGTTTGAATCAGACTGCTAGCTTAGTAGTACTAACATATGTTTGCAAGTGATAATACCTTCGATGAGCAAAGTGGTTTGCTGCAAAGTGGAAAAAGGTACAAAAGAGATTTTGACTCCTATTCCTTAGGTCAGGCTACCGCGTCTTCCCTCGTAAATTCTGAGGAGTCCGGCTCTGAAGAAATCCCTTCACCGGGAAACCCTCCTGTCACCCCGCAGCGAAGCCCTGTTACCCCTGAAATTCTGTCGCAGTCTGACAGTCAACCAAGTCCAAGTATTCCGGCCACAGGCCAGTCTATCCCTATAAATCCCTCCCCATCAACGTCCTGTCCCCCTACCAGAACCGCCATGGACCACCTGGTTGATGACATTAAGCTCCCCATCTTCAAAGGCACGGGATCAGAGGACCCCGAACAGTTCTGGTTTTTATGTGAAGCAGTATGGAATGCAAAGAAAGTTACAGACCCAGACGTGAGAGCCGCGCAGCTCATTACTTCTTTCTGGGACAGGGCTTTGACCTGGTTCATGAAGTTCTCCAGTACTCAGAGCCCTACGTTAGATGAGATTAAGGCAACCATAACCAAAGAATTTAAAAAGCCTAAATCGGAATCGCAGAGCATCACCGAACTCAAAGAGATTCAACAGCGGCGTGGCGAATCTGTGTGGGACTTTGACCAGAGATTCAAAGTGCTCCTAGACCAAGTCAGCTTTACCATTAGTCCTGCGCAGCACAAGGAATGGTTTATCACGGCATTATTACCACATATCAGAACTCCGCTCATGCAACAGAAGGTTGCTAACCAGCAAGAGGCTCTAGAAATCGCAATGAAGCTGGAGACTGCCCCCGTCGGAGATGATTCTGGTATTGCTCAAATCCAAGCGCAGCTAGCAGCGATGGCCCTGGAACTTCGCGAGATGAAGAAGGGAAAACCTGATCGTGAAGAGGTGTGGTGTACGCAATGTCGGACCGAAGGTCACGACAAGGAACGGTGCCCTCTAGTAAGCAAGTACCTGCATACAGGTGCGCCGGACCCCTTTCCACCACAAGTCCTATATTGTGAGCTTTGCAGAACAACAGGTCAGCACCGACCCAAGAATTGTTACCTGCTGCAACGGTAAGGACAGGGACCTAAGAACCCCTACTGTAATTTCTGCAAGTCCGTAGGTCATGATGAGGATGAGTGCCGCACCTATGACGCCTACCGGGTGCGCAATGAAGGCCCAAGTAGTGATAGCTACGGTTACCAGGGGGGTGCCTCTGGTAGAGGTTCTTCTGGAGGCCATGGTGGTATGGCCGGAAGAGGCCGAGGCCAGTTGGTATGTTACAATTGTAACCAAGCTGGGCATTTGGATCGCGACTGTTGGAACCCCACTACGACATGTCGGTACTGCCATGCGGTAGATCATGTGATTGAGCAGTGCCCGCAGCTCATAACTAAGATTCAGGCACGACAGAGTGCCCCTACGCGGACTATCCAGATGATTTCAGTTGAGCCCAGACCTGCCGCAAATATCAATGTTGTCATGGGTTTGACTCAAAATAGTCTTAGGGGTGTTGGGGGTTGAGTCAAAGTCTTCTATTGTAATAAACCTGGGTTTAGGGTTTTGGGTGCCCATGGTATTGAATCCATGTTTTTGTAAACAGTGCGTTATAAATAGGCACTTGTGTAAATAAGAAAGGGTAGGTTTTATGATGTAAGAAAGATTAAGGCGAGGCTAAGGCTGATTTTGTAAGGAAAGGTTAAGTCCCAGCTGTGTGTGTGGACGACCTCTGTAGCTGTGTGCGCAGAGGGTTTTGTAAGAAGATTAAGGAAAGATCTACAGCTGTTTGCGCAAAGGCCTACTGCTGTGTGCGCGGCTGTTAAGGATTGAAGGGATCTGCAGCTGAGTGCACAGATCAAACTGTGGTTTTGTAGCAAGTTGAATAAAACACAGTTTATGGACGTAACCCCTACACTGGGGGTGAACCACGTTATATCTGGTGTTGTGGTTTCTTGTGTTGTTTCTCTTTCTGTTGTCTTTTATGCATTAATAACTGTATACATTCGATAACTTAGATCACTGCTAATAACAAGCTTCGCTGTGAACTCCCTGTAGTGGGTTAAGCAAGTCACGGTTGTTTATTTATCTGCGAAGTTGTATATAAGTGAATGACAAAGCTGTGTAATTGTTGATTAATAAGTTATTAAAGGCTAAGGTACAGTAATATCCCTCTCTGCTTGCAGAAACTTGATTCTGCGGCACCCCATAGCTGTTTCGGGTGAGACTGCAACCTACGCGCAGGTTGTTTCCGAAAGGGCCAACACTGTGGGTCTTTTGTTGGTGCGACATAAACGACACCTATGGGTTCTTCTCTTTGCATTACCTTTCTCTCTCTGGAGCTGAGACCTATTGGTGGGGGTGGCAAACACTATCGGGTACTTCGTGGCCATAGATGAGGATTTTCAGTTAATCTTTGACAAATGGATGGCTCATGTCCTAGTTGAAATGGACCTCTCTTGGGGTCTCCCTACGGATATTGAGCTTCGGTGTGATGATATTACTTTCTTTCAGCAACTGAATTACCTACATGTCCCATTCCGATGTAATAAATGCCATGAGGTGGGTCATCTCAGACGCTCCTACCCTCTTCTTCTTCATGGCTTGAGCTCGTTATCTCTTTCGGAAGGTTTGAGATCTCCCAGCTGCGTAAATGGATCTCCTGAAGGGCCATCTTTAACTCCTTCTGGTGGTCCGTCCTCGCCTCCTCAGCTAGGTATGTATGACTCTCTCTCCCCTTTTGTATTTGATGAAATTTCAAAGGGACGATTACTTTTTATTCAGGATGCGGAGGTTGGTGCTTCATTATCAAATGTTTGTGGGAAGGCCTCCACTGTATCTTTGTAGCAGTCGACCCTTTCTTGTGTCCCCGTTCCTGCATCTCTTCCCTCCATGGTCCCATGGGATGGATCTCATGGTTTGGCTGATTTCATTCCTCCTCTCCCTTCATCGACCTCGGACCTACCTCTTCCACTTTCTACGGAACCCCCCACCCCCTGCTCACCACCTACGAAAATCCCCCCTTTTCGGTTGCAGCTCCTCTTTTTGGTCCGGAAGACTTTCCTCCCTTGACTGTTAATGGTCTGGTTGTGAATCACTTCAACCCTCCTATTAGCCCTTGCTCTTCACCTGCCTTCTCTGACCCAGCCCTCATGAAGTCGCTCTCTATATTCTTGGCGAAGGCACCTGTCTTGCCATATACCCTCCCCCTTGACTCCATATGCTTTGCGAATGTCACGATTCGAAAATAAAAAAAGAATCCTGTGCCGGACACCAATCTGGTTATTGATGCCCCCTCCTATACACCTTTGTCGACTAGGAGTAAAAATGCAGCCAGAAGCCAATCAGACTCCACTCCAAGGGTTCTTAGAGCATCGACCCCCCAAAGCAGTGGTTTATGATAAATATTGTCTCCTTTAACATTCATGGCTTCAGGGGTTTATCCAAACAAAAAGCCCTCCGTACTCTCTTCCTCTCCCTGTGTCCGGATATGATTTTGATACAAGAAACAATGTGTAGCCATTTCCCTGTGCTCCATGCCTTCTCGAAGCTCCTCTCTGGATGGGAGTTTTGTGCTATGGATGCCTTGAGACTTTCTGGAGGCCTCTTAATGGGTTGGAACCCCCACACTGTGCATTGTAAGGCTTTCGAGACGGTAGGTGGGATTCTGGTTCAAGCCAAGTTTAGGGGCTCTTTGGAAACCTTCTCCATTCCTAATTGTTACAGGCCTTATTCGAGCCATGAACCTTTTTGGAACCATGTCATGGCTGGAGGCCTTCTTTCTCTTCCAAATTTAATCCTTATGGGCGATCTTAACTTTACTTTGAATGCTGGGGAGATTTGGGGGATATCTGCTCATCTGGATCATCTTGCGTCCTTCTTCAAAAACTTCCTTTCTGACAATAACCTGATTGACCTGGCACCCCCCCTGTGCTGGCCCGACGTGGAAAAATGGCGGGGCTGGGGATGATGGGATCAGCAAAAGGCTTGACCGTTTCTTATTCACGACCTCTCTTGTGCCCCTCCTACAACGTTACAGAGTTTGGTCGTCTATAGCTGATATTTCTGACCATTACCCCATCTGTCTTGAATGGAACGTGCTGATTACTGGTCCTTACCCCTTTAAATTTAATAGGGCCTAGATTTTGGAAGAGGGGTTCACTGATTGGGTTGGGGAGGTCTGGTCAATGATACCTTCATCATCCTCACAAGATAGTATGCTTTCCTTGGCTCACAAACTCCGGGTTTTAAAAGGGAAGCCCAAAGTCTGGATGAAGGAAAAAGCATTGTTGAAGACTCAGGAATCCTTGGAGGTCCATTCTCGTATTAAGGATCTTCTGGAAGCTCATCCCTCAAGCATCCTGTCTCTGGAAAATCAAACCATCCTGTCGTCTCTCCAGGACCGAAAGAAGTCCATCCTTGCCCATGAGCTTCTTACTTGGCAACTGAAGAGCAGGGTTCAGTGGGACACCATGGGGGATGCTAATACTAAATTCTTCCACTCTGTAGCTTCTGCACGCAGAAACCACAACTCCATTTGGGCCCTCCAGGATGCATATTTGTCTTGGATTGAAAGTGATGAACTGTTAAAAGACCTCAGGGTTAAACATTTCTTTGGTATCTTTAAAGATGACAATCAAACTAATATTGTTGAGCAGTAAAAATTAGTACAACTCTTCCCTGCTTATTTATCTCATGAAGAGGCTGCTTGTTTTTACTCTGAAACCACTTTGGGAGAGATTGAAGGTGCTTTGAAAACCTTCAAGAAGGATAAAATCCCTAGCCCGGATGGCTAGCCGGTGGAGTTCTACTTAAGTTTTTTTGACTTGGTAAAGGATGACCTCTTGGCTACTATTGAACACTCTAGGGTTTCTGGAATGGTGGCGCTCTCTCTGAATGCTACATTCCTTACTTTAATACCCAAGTTATAAAATCCCTCCTCCTTTGCAAACTTCAGACCCATCTCCTTATGTAATTTAGCTTACAAGCTTATCTCAAAAGTCATTGCTCTCAGGTTAAAACCTTCCCTTGATAAGCACATCTCACCTAAACAGTTTGGTTTCCTTATGAACAGGCAAATTATGGAGCCTGTAGGGATTACACAAGAAACCATGCACTTTATCAAGGCCAAAAAGAGATGTGCCCTTGTATTCAAGCTGGATCTGGTTAAATCCTTTGACCAGGTCAACTGGACATATTTGAGACTCATTCTTCTGCAAATTGGTATCCCCTTAAAGGGGGTGAACTGGATTATGGGTTGCATCCCTTTTGCTAACTTTGTTGTACTCATCAATGGATCCCCCTCGAGGTTTTTCACTCCTTCGAGAGGCATTTGTCAAGGATGCCCCCTGTCTCCCCTACTTTTTATTCTGGTCATATAGGGCCTCAGTTTACTCATCAATGATGCCAAAAGAAGTGGCAGGATAAGGGGAATCAAAATTTCTGCCTCGCTCACCCTCACCCACTTACTTTTTGTGGATGATGTTGTGCTATTTGGTCTTGGCACCTTTGAAGAATGGGTTGCCTTCGATGTCATTTTGGAGACCTTCTGTCATGCTTCTGGCATGTGTATTAGCATTGACAAGTCTGGGTTTTTATTTAATGAGATGGATATGGGGGTGTTGAATAATATCAGACACATTCTTCCCTACTGCGTGAAGCATATGCATGAGGGCTTTAAGTATCTAGGATACTTCATAAAGTCGCTGGGATATCAAGTGAAAGACTAGTTTTGGCTCTTAAAAAGGTTTGAAAAAAGAATTGATAAGTGGTCACACAAGTTCCTATCACTGGGAGGCAGATTGGTTCTTATACGTGCGGTTCTCACTAGCCTACTCGTCTATTGGTTTGCGCTTGCCCCAATTCATGTATCTATCCTTAAAAAAATGAGGCAGTTGATCTTTTCCTTCCTATGGGGATCCAGCAAAAACAAATTCCGTTTTCATCTAGTGGACTGGCAGACCCTAGAAATGCCTTTAGTTTATGGGGGATGGGGACTTAAAAATCTCCACTGGTTCAGCATCTCTTTAAGACTGAGAAGTCTTTGGTGGGTCTTGAAAGGTACTAGTATTTGGCATCAGGTCATTTCAACCAAATACTTAAAACATCAAAATCTGGTGGCATGGATGAGAAACAAAAAATTTGGCACTAGAGGCACCTCCATTATATGGAATGGTTTTTTAAAAACCATACCCTGGTTGGGTAGATGTTTATGTTGGAAGGTTGGTGATGGAAGGGATGTACATATCGGTACAGACGCTATTGCTAGCATTCATGACATCCACTTTTTTCCAACGGATTTAAGAGATTACCTTTGTGACTATGGGATTACTACTCTCCAGCATGCCATAAATCTACAGAACGACACACGGGCTTATTGGTTGTCAGCTGATGACCTCGAGCTGGGGGGTGGTTGGAAATCTGTATGGAACTCATACATCACAATTCTTCAACAGGGTGGCATCTGTCTATCTCATAAGGCTGACTCCCTCCTCTAGTCCTTTAATAAAAAAAATGAAATTGTTACAGCATCTTTGGTCTATCATCAGATTGCAACCCAACATTCTTCTACCTTGAAGGATCAGATTCTCGATGATTTATGGAACCTTAACATTCCTCTAAAGATCAAATGTTTTACTTGGCTCTTATTAATGAACAGAATCTTAACCTGGGACAATCTGGTTAACAAAGGATGGTCCAGTCCGAGCTGTTGTTGGTTATGTCATGCAGAGGAAGAAACATTCCAGCATATGTTTTTAGAGTGCAGCTTTATTATTACCTTTTTCAATGTATTAAAAGATATTTATCACTTTACACTTCCAACCACTCCAGGATCCCTAGTTGACCTCCTCAACTTCTGGCTGAAACACAATCCTTCCACCTACCACATTCCTTATTTTGTTTTCTGGTGTGTCTGGAATACTCGGAATAGAGGCATTTTTGAAGGATCTAGAACTTCCTTCACCTCACTTACTAGCAAGATTGGTTTGCTCTTTCAAAGCTTCCCTATACCCGGAAAAGGAAAGAAAATCTGGATCATTGGTCCTGCCCCTACACTGGTCTACCCTATGGTTTTTTTTGATGGAGCTGCTGTTGAAGGCATCGGTGGGGCTGGTATTTATCTTGCAATCAATAGTAATCACTACTTCCACATCAAGCTGGGATGCAGAGGGAGTACAAACATGAGAGCAAAATTATTAGCTATGTGGCTCTTATGCACTAGGCTTTGACTCTGGGACTCCCGACTTTACAAATCTTTGGAGATTCTTTTGTCATCATCAACTCGGCATTGGGGAAGGCATCCCTGTCCTGCCTCCCTTTCGACTACTGGTGTGAGGCCATTAGGCATGTGATGCCACTTTTTCTCAGATTAGACATGCAACATATTTACAGAGAGCACAACCAGTGTACAGATGGCCTCTCAAAGGAGGCCCTGTTTTTGGCCCCTGGCCTCTATTATATTTCTGAGTTTTTCGATGACTCTGTCATCGAGTTTGGTAAATTTCAGCTCTTTTGAGCTAGTGTCGGAGCTAGGCTCCCTCTTTTTTTCTTGGCACGGTTGTATTTCTGATCAGACTATGGATGATTTGCATCATGAACCTCCTTGGAGGTGTCCTCTGTTCACCTTTTGTGCTCTCTGGCAATATGTCAAGATGTCATAGAGTACCTTCTGGGGCTCTCTCTTCCATGATGAGAACTGACCACGGGTCAGTATCTCTTTGTGCTCTTTGTTGGGTCCGGTAGCACATGTAATGCTGATGCCTGTTTTGGCCTCACACCGGTATGTAAAATGCCCTTTGATTCTCCATGAATATCAAGGACAGGATTTTTTCTTCTGAAAAAAAAAAGTATTTATGAAAATAAGTACTAATCTTTTTAATGCGAAATGTTATGACTAAAAATCTTACAAATCCCACCCATGGTATTATGTTTGATTCACTCCATGGTTTTCAAATCAATAATACCATTTCATGCTAGGAATAATAAAATTGGGTTGAAATTAAACTTAGACTTAATCATTTAAACTTTTTTGGTGTAAGTAATTTAGCTTATAGTTTGTGAAATACAAAAACACCACTCAATGCAAGGCTTTAGTAGTCAAACCTTAACACATGTTAGTTGTAATTAATACAAGAAAAACCAACCTTATCAATTCATAATTATCTTTTTATATATCTAATAAACAATAATATTTCAAACATGGTTCAAACACTGCACAGTAAATAATTACTTATTGTTGGCCTTTTGACATCTCTTCGACCCAAGTCCAGACCCTTTTCTCCTGTGTACAACAAAGCCCAAGATATCATCCCGACATAGCAAAGCCCAATCGACAACACCTGCGATGCAATGCAGTCTCACCCAAGATGTCTTTCTATGGGTAACTGCCAAAACCAGGTTTTTGCGGTTGGGTGGGGGATTTCACATCCCTTGGCCTTCTGCCAGGGCGCTCGACCAAAGCCTGTGGATGGATTATTTATGATTACTATACACAATTAGACTACGACACACTTCTTCCTTTGCAGATAATATAGAAACAACCCCAATGCAGCATAGATACATTCAACTTATCATAGTGCGACTAATATATATAAATTCATTCATAAGAAAATACATAAGCACTCATTCACAACAACATATACACATGCGACTTAAACACATTCAACATTCACACATATAACACTGAATCTAATGTGGAAACCCATCCGAAGGAAAAAACCACAAAGATGCTCTTCATTAGACATGAGAAATGTATGGCACCTTTGGTTTACGCAACAAGCTGTAGGCCCTGTTCTAGATCTTTCTTGCTTATCTATACAAACTCCTTTCTCCTCTCATGCTCTCTTAGCTCATGTCGTTGATCTTTCTCTACTTAACTCTACTACTGATCCGTACACATCCTCGATCGACTCAATCTCTTCTACACTTCTGCGCACTCAGCTACAGATTCTCGACTTAGTGCACTTAACAAAACTAACAGAGTAACAACAATAACCGGCTAACAACGATGAAGAGGCTAACCTACATACATCAAAGGTTCCTCCTTTTATATACTCTTTACATGTCACTCGCTTAGCCGACTTCCTACACCTAGCCAACATTGTATCTTTCTTATTCTAGCGACACATGTCAGTAGGCACTAACGACCTAAATTACAAAGATACCTTCATATGTGTGACTTCCGTAGGCTCTAGCCAATTTTTATGGCATGTCACTTTCTAACCATTGTGTGGTTGCATGCCTTCTGACATGGCTCCACTTTGTTGCATTCTTTCTCTATCATGTCCTGTAGAAGGAGCAAGTCAATAAGTCGACTTGAAAGAAGACCGACTTAGTCGATGAGCCAACTAAGTCGATGAGCCGACTTAGTCGATCAGCCGACTAAGTCGATGGGCCGACTTAGTCGATCGGCCAACTAAACTAGAAGATTAGGTCGGCTAACTAAAATTCATGTTGGTTCACCGAACCGACAGGTAGTTATTTTGTAACTGTTTGTAAATTGTATATATTAGGCTGTTGAGCCAAACGAGAACTCAGTTCAGTTCTCTGCCTTGTATGAACTCATTGTAATAATATAATCTGTTTATCCTATCTATTCTTGTCTCTTGTCTCTGCTTTATATTTATGTATGTTTTAGTATGTATTATTGGTAACCTTATGTGATCTGTGAGATTACAACATTGGTTCCGTTGCTGGTAGTACATGTCTGAAATATATGCTCACATATGATACCAGAGCAGGAGATTAAGAACTGGTGGGACCGTAAAATTGCCACCTATCTGCAAAATTACGCACGACGGAACAGATTAATAGTGGCTGAAGCCAAAGAAAGATTTTTCACAGAGACGCATGAGAAGTTTTTCGAATCAGTGCCACAACTCTTGAAGCAACTTCTGGATGAGAAATCCGGACGCAACTAAAGAACAACAGTTGCTGGAAAAACTGATTTGAGGAGGCCGAACAAATTTGTCGGAGTGGTTTGAGAAAATCACCGACGACTTCTGTGAGGAACAGGCAGTCGAAGACAGAACTTTTGTGGAAACTGTCAAAGAGAAATTTTACACAGATTTCACCGAACAATTCTTGTGTTCCCTACCGACCTTGCTATTCAAATTCTTGATCGAGAAAGGAGTCGCACATATTGTTGAACCTCGTCCATCACTTCTCGAAAAACCAACAAACACCAACTGGGCGGAGAAACAAAGGAAGTGGGAGAAATTTATTGCAGAAAGGGAGTGGGAATACTTCCTCAGCAAATAGACCGAACTATCCGGGCTTTCTAAAAAGTGTTGGGTAGGCTATGGGGGGGTAGTTGGTCATGTGTCGAAGATAGAGCATAGTGGATCCTAGTCGACCAGAATCCGATATTAGTCACCAGTGATGAGAAGTCGACCGCAGAGGACCTTAAGAGAATAGTATCATAAGAAAGTATGTCGGACATTCATAAAATTGAAAGGGACGAAAGATAGCAGAGAAGGGAAACAAGATGAGAAAGAGTCGTAGGGCTGCACAGAGGACAAAAACCTAGAGAGAACAATCGTGAAAAGAATCCGCTAGAGTCGGGTCATGACCGACAGGAAGAGGGCGTCGAGGAAGAGGTGTCTCCTAAGGAAGAAATGTGGATAGAGCAACCAGAAGCTCTCCAAATAAGAGCTCCTAGTGAAGGAACGACCCTTTCCCCGGTGAATCCGCATACTAGAATACAGACTATTATCGAGGATGAACTCCAACTACGAGCTGGTGACTTCAGTATCTGGAGTCGACTAGGCGACGACAAGTACACTGGTCGACACCTTATTATACGTCGACCACTGGAAGGAAACTGGGTGACGTTTCAAGCGGCACCCTCCCTCCGAAGTGTCCACTTGCTCTTACCGACACATGAAGGAATCCCCCCCCCCGCCAAGTACAGCTTTAGAAGAAATCGAACAATCATACCTGCGCACACAAAGCTGCAGTGGACCATCGACAGCAGAGGTCGACATCAACCGACTGTAGGTCGACGAAGGCTCGACGACCGACGGGAGCGCAAGTTCCGTCGACCAGAATTCTGCAGGCACAACTACATCAATAACCCCACCACTTTCACCACCACCCCCACCTCCACCTCTACCAACTTCTGAGAGCAGTGAAAGTGATTCAGACATGGGTCACGGATCCACTCACATTCCTCTCTATGAGGGAGACAAAGACCCCCCGATGACATTGGTTCATCTGTGAGTCGACCTGGGAAGCCAACTAGGTTACAGATGAAGATCGACAAATGGCATAATTCACAGGAGCCTTAAGGAAAAGGGCATTGACGTGGTACATGACCTTTTCAGAAAAACAACCCAGAGCAACAAAATCCGAGATTAAGGCGCAATTCTTGTCCTTCTTTAAAACTCCCGATGCTAAGCACCTGGCCGCCAAGAAGCTTAAAACAACATCACAAAAGCCAGGGGACACAATCCACGACTACGACAAGTGGTGGAAAGATTTACTGAGCCAATTGGATTACGATATCGATGAATAGTTACTAATTCAATGGTTTCTTGTAGGACTATCGCAAAAAGTACGTCGACATATTAGTCTGGAGACGTTCAAAACGTATGAGGATGTGCTAACAAAAGCTCTTCAGGTTGAAATGGATGAAGATATACCCGCATACCCCATGGACCACAGACTGGAACATCAGCTAGAGAATGTACAGAAGTCTCTGAAGGAGCTCAGCCTCAAGAATCAGGAGATCTGGTACACCAAGTGCTCAACAAACGACCACTCGAAAGATAATTGTCGACAAGAATATAGCCGACAAGACGTCCGCTTTGTACAAACCAAATCATTTTGCGACATTTTCCAGGAACACAGAGACCACTCTACAGCAGACTGCCCATTTAACATGAAGAATGACAAGGCTTCCTGGTGTGCCATCTACGAGACCAAGAGTCACAACACCGTCGACTGTCAGTTAAACCTAAAGAACCGACATAACTATCACGCGGTATACCAAACAAATGCAGTGGCGCAACATAACGAGCAAAACAATCCCCCAAATGATCAGAACGGACAAAGATACGACGGCCGACGATATGAGCGCCGGTACGACAATTGACGCCAAGGTTATGGAGGAAGAGATCGATTCCCTGGGAATCGCGACATCCGACCACGTCGACCCACCCAGTGCTTCATATGTTACAAAGAAGGTCACCGGTACGCAGACTGTCCGTACAAGGATAGGACTGATCTTAAATTCTGTACCCACTGTGGAGTAGGCGATCACTCCCTTGAGGATTTTCCTACTATGTTAGAAAAAATTAATACCAAGAAAAATGTTAATGTCTTGTCTAGTGTACAAAAGCATGATGTAATAACTACTAAAAATTTACATATTGTCACTTGGCAAGGCACAAAAACAGGGCCTAATAACCCTCAGATTAGCAAGATTAAAGACACAAATGTGTATCCCGACCCTATGAGGGAAAAACAAACATATTAAGAAGCAACCCACATATTTCACGACATTGCACGACAAGAAGACATCGCTAACAGTCGATCCAACCCAATACATCAATTAATCCAACTCTCTCAAACAAACAAATCTGTAGCTCAGTTCATTGAATTATTGCATGAAATCAAAGGTACCAACCTTGGAAAACAAACTAAGAACATCTGCAACTTGAACCAAAAAGACAAAAACGATGTCGACCCACTTATCGACCTGGAAATCGAAGGTTACCACGTCCGATAAGTAGTGCTTGACTTTGGGTCCCAAGTAAATATCATGACCCGGGATACATGGGAAAAGATGGGCAAACCTCGACTCTACGAGTCAGGCATTTACCTGAAACTCGTCGACCAAGGCCTCATTGAACCCATTGGGGTTTGGAGAAACGTCGACATGACTATCAAAGGAATCACAACCAAGGTTGATTTTGAAATTATCGACCCAAAAGAAGGATCTAGCTCCTTCCCAGCACTAGTCGGTCGACCTTGGGGACGAAAGATGAAAGCATCCATATCCTTAGACAAGGAACGCATCAAGTTAAAGGGAAATGGTCACAAATTCATCGTACCCATCCATCCATCCCAAGGAGAGCCTTGGACAGAACCTATTGATGAGGAAGCTGATGTCAGACAACTTTACCAGATCCACAACAATACAGACTATACCGAACCAAACATCCATGGGGAAATTCACTTAGGTAACCAAGACTCAATTGGTTATAACTCAGATGCTAAACTGTATGACTAGGAGATGGAAAATTATGAAACACAAGCAAGAGGGTGCTGGGCTATACAAAAAAGACCCGCCCGATAGTGCTTCATAGTCTCCATTATTCCCAAAATATTTGAAAAGAAAGTCAGGGAACACCCAACCTTACAACCAATCAACTTAAACAATACACAACTACCAAGGTATAAGGAGAGGGAATCCCCAGTCATGCACGTCGAACAAGTATCTAAAAATATTGGAGAACATGGTCGCCTTCAAAGCTTAGTGGAAACGTTTACAGGTCAAGTAGATAGATGGTGGGATACCCATCAGACAAAAATACAAACATGGACAACTGCTTCGACTTACTTTGTCGAACGATTTGGTGGAAAGAAGTTAACCCCGCAAGCCCAGATCCCTATCTTTACCCAAGGTCAAAACCCAGAAGAACATATCAAGACTTGTGAAAAGGAGTGGAGAAGACTTGGATATAAGGATGAGAGAGCCTGGCCACATTTGTTCCCTGCAACCCTAGCCGACTTACCCAATAAATGGTATAAGATGGAGGAAGCTAGAGGTGAAAACTTCTTTTGGCATGAACTGAGGGAATTTTTTATCAAAGACTTCCACTTCCTACCTCAAAATGAAAATTTGGCTGAGACAACACAACAAATCAAACAATTTCTCCAACCGACCGAAAACCAACTCTACCAAGACCATTGACAAATCAAGGACTGTAACAAAATACAAACTGAGTCAAAACCACAGTTGACCCGTCTACAATTAGAGAATGAACATACAGAAGGAAAGAGCTTCAGATGGAAATCCAACCATGCTGAAACAACAAAACCTATCCACTCAATCCTGAAAGTCGCGACCACCGACAAACCAGACCTCGACAGAATGACTGCAGCCAAATTCCCTGCCACATTCTCACAGTTCAAAGAAGGAAGTCGACCGATCAATGAAGCTAAAGCACCCGAGTGGCTAGATGCCAAAGTGAAAACTCAAGAGGTCGACATTTCAAACGATGACCGACCACAAATAGTGAAGATTGGTGACTATTGGAATGAACAACAGACCACCAAAATAGTGAACTTACTTAGAGAAGTCCAGGATGTCTTTGCCAGGGACTATAAAGATTTAAAAGGCTTAGTACAAGAAATGGGAGAAATGAAAATAGATACTAAACCTAATGTCGGTCCTGTCAATTTTAACTACATTAACTATCGACATCCAGAAAGCCTTGCAGAGCTGGACTGATTTTCAGCATCATCTTGCCATCACAGCTCCGGCCATTGTCGAGATCTGCGTCCAAAAAAGACCAACCATCCGTCTGTGCAGTCCACCACAATAATACTTTGAAGGGCCTGACACACATATTTTTGTACCTCCCTGTTTCTTCAGGACGAAGAAACGTTTTGTCCGTGGGGGAGATGTAGAAGGAGCAAGTCGATAAGTCAACTTGAAAGAAGACCGACTTAGTCGATCAGCCGACTAAGTTGATGGGCCGACTTAGACGATCAGCCGACTAAGTCGATAGGCCGACTAAACTAGAAGATTAGGTCGGCTAACTAAAAGTCGTGTCAGTTCACCGAACCGACAGGTAGTTATTTTGTAACTGTTTGTAAATTGTATATATTAGGCTGTTGAGCCAAACGAGAACTCAGTTCAGTTCTATGCCTTGTATGAACTCATTGTAATGATATAATCTGTTTATCCTATTTGTTCTTGTCTCTTATCTCTGCTTTATATTTATGTATGTTTCAGTATGTATTATTGGTAACCTTATGTGATCTGTGAGATTACAACATGTCATTTCCTTCTATCGTGGATTTTCTTCTGTTGTGACTTCTTCTTCTGTCGCGACTTCTCTTTTGTCGCGACTTCTCTTTTTTCGCACCTCATGTTCCTTCCTTTTCCTTCATCTGCTCTTCCTTCCTTCTTTCTATCACAAATTTTGTCGTCGTATCTCCTTTCTCTTATTTTTCCTTAGATCTTTTCATACTTAAGCAAAATTTTAAGTGAATTATGCTTACCTTTCCCTAGGCCCAACACTTATTAATTCATTTTCCTTAATGAATTGGGCTATGTGCAGTAAACCATTGCATGGATAAGTCGATTACTCATTATCCAAAACTGGACTAATTATTGTGCCCCCTTTATTTAAAAACTAAATAAACTATTTCACACTGAGAATAAATTTTCCAATCTTTACTTTCAATAAAGAATTGGTATTCCTGGAATTCAGTTTTAGTCCTGCAATTTAAGGATTATTTACAAGTATATGGAGGAATTAAAATCCACACCATTTTCGTGCAGGAATTTTATTTAAGCTAAGCATGAATTTCATTTCTAATTCATATTCGGTAATTTTCAAAACTTAAATTGAAACAATCAATTTGTACGCATAACTAAAATTTAATCTAAGGGAAAGATAGTCACTTCTTGGTTGAAATTCCATTAACCATCATGTCAAGGTAAATGAAATACATTTATAACAAATCCAGGACATTATTATGGTTATTGGGCACTCAAACATTAACTTACAGGAGCTTTTACAACTACAAACGAACAAATACTTTCCATGGAAAAACATATCACAAATAGGCATGTAAAAATGCCCTTTCCCTGAATTTATAGTTAATAACAAAGACTTCAATTTCAAGTATACGCAATTTAATTCCTTATACAAATTAAAACCCAGAAATACATTTCTAGACTTGGAATTTTCACCAATACCATATAATTTTAAGCAAATACTTGGCAATCATATTCAAATAAAAATGCCACAACAAAATTTAACAATGAAACCATTGAAGTCTTAAATAAAAATTGAATTTCCCATAAAACACTTCTCTAAGAAATCACTTGAAATGTGCAACTAGCTACATGTGCGGCACGCTCCTTCCAACCTTACGGGTACACTGGGCTCCTATTCTCTCAACCCAACTACCACCCCTGCGTTGAAACCAAGCCATTCACCATGAAGAACTCAAGGATTTTTTAATCATCCATAAGAAATTTGATGTGGTGTTTTCATTTCTCAGTTTCAAGGTTCACTCCATAGCTCACACCAACCCACGTTTCTCAAATCTCTATCTCTTCATTTCGTATGGTAAGTAATGAATGAGGAGGAGATATGAATTCCCTTTTAACCCTTACATTTTTTAATTTTTGCATGGAAATTCATATCCACGTAGGCTCTCACACAAGAGACCCACCATCAAAACCATAATACCACTTAAATATTTTTAAATCCTCACCCAAGTACCCACTTAGGTTTTAATCCATGATTAAGGCTTAAATAAGGTTTACAAAAATTAAAAATAAATAATTACTTATTAAGCATATAAAAGTTAGTTTTTGCCTTATAAGACGAGGGTCATATAACGTGGCTCATGGGTCCTTTCTAGAACCCTTTACTCCCACTGGTGACTGACTTGGTTCCCCATCTCTTTTCAGCGTTTTTCCCCCCTATGCATCCAACTATATATATTATTAGTATTTAAGTGTTTGTTACATTCACATTGAACATTGACGTATAGCCAGTTTAACACTAATCTTGACAATGACAACTCCGGGGGTGTTACATTCCCCCTCCCCTTAAGGCAAACATCGTCCTTAGTGTTTGAACACTTACACACACTTATAAAGTGTTTATATATAATACAATTTTCAAATCACAGCAAGGTAGTCCTTGCATTTCAACTTTCAAGCTTCACTTTTAGAGTTGATTCAAGTTCGTTGGGATTTAAAATAAGTCATCATGTTGTTCCTACCTATGAAAATAAGAGATTTTTCCACTCCTCTTTAAATTTTAAGGCAACTGTATCCAATTTCCAATTGAGGTTTACCTAAATAATCATCAACCATGGACTCACTAGTCCAACATACTATAAATCATATCACCCTGTTCAAGAAATGATCAATTATGGCATTCCTTGCTCGCAATACTTTCATATGCACCACACATTTCACGCTTACTTAGCTCATGCATACATATGGATTCTACCGTCATCTTCATATCTTCTTATAGAGATTTATCTATCTCAATTTATATTACTATTTTAAACAAAGTAACACAACAATTTTCAGTTATACATGCATTCAAACAACTTTAAGTTTTTGGAAAGTAAACATGATTAAAGATATAAGGGTAATAATTCCCCCTCTTTTACCAAACAATTTGGATCCCCACCATACCCATGGCTTTCCTTTTCTCCTTGGTCTATTATTTTTATTTAAACTCACAAGTATACAACCTACACCAAGTTAAGAGAATTACCACTAGTGGAACTTGGTCACCACTAATTCCACATTAAACCCCTAACCACATAGTTTCAAAGCTAGACTACAACCAGTTCAACCAGCAACACTGGCTATAATCAGCTTAATCAATCTTACTGGATACAACTAGTTCAACCAACCACACTGACTATAACCTTTTCCCAATCAGACAATACGAAATGGAAGAACAATATAGGCTAAGAGAATCCCACTACCGAGAAGGACCTCTAGATAAAAGAGCCCTAGAAGAATGGTAACTAGGCTACCTCATTCATGACACATCCATTCAGTTTACTGGCGCTCAAGCCCTTTGGCCCTTGACCCTCGGCTGGGTGATACAAGGAAGACTGTGAAGGTTTAGCCTTTAGTGCGATATTCCACCCTGACTTTTAAAACCCCTTCATTTTCATCTTACTCCTATTGAGCAGGGGGGCTCCTGACAAACTGGTTGTGACCATGTCAACAAGTACAAGGGGATTTTCGTCCCCTAATGGACAAGAACTATGTCTCAAGATGTAAGTGTCAGAGGGGTGTTGTTTGGATTCCTATACCCAAAGTCCTAACTTAGCTATAATATTGTTTTGTCCTCAAATGAGGTTACAATTTTGGTTGTATTAAGTTAATTTTAAGGCTTGCTTCGGGTCATAAACCAATATTTTCACTTATATGGTGTGAAATGTGTGCAACTAATGTGTATACAAACCCCAACAATTCATGATGAAGATGTAGGAGTCTCACTGTCGGGACGCAAATATAATGCAGATAAAAAGCAGTAAAGAACAACAAATATGATGCAAAATAATTTTTGTCTTCCAGAAATAAAATGTACGTGAAGTAAATGAGCAGTAAAAGGAACTAATCAAATGTAGGAAACATACATGGGGTCTCAACCATAAAGATCAACTAGAATAGCTTACAAACTGAGTAAGAGGGATCTCAAAACATACTAGGGGGCTGAAAAAGATCAAATCTAGATAGAAAAAGCTCTGAACAAGGGTTTAACACAGATAGGGGGTCTGAAACAAGGATATGAAGCACAAAAATAGACTGAAAAATAGTAGGTCTCTCCTGTCGCTAGAATAGGCGCGATCACGGTCGCACAAAACTGATAAACAATTGCGATCGTGGCCAAAAAACAATGGACAAAGCTAAGTTGCGCAAAATGGAGGATTAAACACAATAGGTCGCTCAAAACTGAGTCACAGTAGCAACTGGGGTTGCTCTTACGGTCAGGACAAGAGTGATTCGGGTTTTATGCCAGCTCACTCTTATTGAGGAAAAATGCGTGACCTGGGTCGCGCTTATTGAACAAAAAGGTGCGACTAGGTTGTAGCTTCAGTCGGATAGGTGAGACTCAACCCGAACGAAATTGTTTTTAAAAAAATGGTTGTTGGCCAGGGCCGAGGGGCAGGCACTGAAGCAATACTGGTTCTGATCTGTTGCGAGAGGGTCAGATCTGTGATGCCTGAAGGCAGCAAAAGGGAACAAACTAATAGAAAAACCAACAAAAACAGAGATCCGTGTGGATCGACCGAGTATGGTCTCCAAAACCGTAGTGGGGATTTTTCCCCTACTACGTGCAAAAGCACTAACCTTAGCTCGCCCAGAGCATAAGAAAGAGTTCAATGATAACAAAAGAAACAATACAACAAAAGCAAATATTTTTTAAGGGTTTTCACATATATAAACTAAACTAGTGCATAAAAGAAAATAAAGATACCTCTTCTGCAAATGGGCCACCATAGCCATCCTCAGAAGTGGTTCCATAGCTCCACGGTTTGGGTCTTCAACCTCTTCCACAATGTGTTGTCAAATTGGGGGAATAGATCCAAATGGGTATGGAGTGAACTCAACGTACACTATGGGAAATGGCGTGGAAAAATATGGAATAATGGCAGATAAAGTATGTGATGTGACTGAGAGCAAATGGAAAAAAGTGTTTTTGTAGAGTCCTTCACAATGTATTTATTGCATGGTCTTAGGGTTTTCGACCCATGGTATTTTATTATCAATGGTACTTATCGATGGTTTTTTTACTCGTTCTCTTTTTTGGGGTTTTTTACCTTTTTTGGGAAATAGTGAGGATAAATCACAATAAATGCTCATCATCCCTTCATTTATGGGAAGGAATAATGATGTTTTAAACCATTTTTAGTGGAAATACAATTGTGAAGGTCAAAATGGAGGAAACAATGGTGGGAATATGATGTATGGCTATAGTTTAGACCACGAAGAGCTAGGTGAACACTTTTTTGTGTTAACGCCATATACTGCTTCATGTGGTGCTTGCCATGCAAGCTATCAAGCAAAACTCCTCATCAAAGTTCCTGTTGAACTCATCCACCTCTGTATATCCAACCATCTAAGTGTTACTCTTCTTCTTCATGTCTGGGCACTAGGAGGCAAAGTGTCCCTGCTTGTGGCAGATAAAACACTTGACCTTTGACACGTCAAGGTTCTTCTTACCATCCTTCTTCCTCTTTGACTTACCCTTTCTATTCCATGTTAGGGCTAGAGCCTCCTCATCCACAAGCTGTGGGGCACTATTGGATGAGCCTGATCCTTGACCCATGTAGGTCTCCTCCTCCACAAATTCATCCCATAGTCTTTTCCAATCAGAGAGCTCCCCCCTAGCCACAACACCCTTAACAAAGGTGTCCCATGACTTAGAGAATCCATTGAGGGATATCCGAACTAGATCCTCATCCTCAGTCTTAAAGCCAACAGCTCCAAGGTCATCCCTGATCTATGTAAGCCTCGCGAGATAAGGCACCACTCCTTCTCCCTTAGCCATTTTGGTATTGCGGATCCTCTCTTGCAGCACCATCTTTTGGTTCTCATTCTTTATTTGGTACAGACTCTCCAAAGATGTCCACATCTCTGCTGCGGTCTTCTTCCCGGAAATGTGAGGGACTATATGGTCCTTCACTCCATCCATGATAATCAACATGGCTCTGGAATCAATCTTCTTCCAAGATATTAGATATGTCGGATATGTGGGTGCAACTTTTGTGTAGTCAATGTGCTCCTCTGCATCACTAACATCCAGGATCCTTGTGATCCTTTATTTCCATGTAGGAAATTTTTGAGCCCCGTGGAGTCTATCCTCAACTCTCAAACCCTAGATCTCCAATCTAGGTTTGTGTCTTCAATAGATCTTCCCCTGATCTATCACTGTTGCTACAAATATCTCAAATTTAGCTCTCCCGAGCTCTGATACCATGTAAATTTTCCTTTAAAGCACAACTAGGGCTAAAACATTATATTTAAATTTAACTAAAATAACCACACATTGACTTCTTTACAGTATGAAACAGAATATAAAACTGAGAACCATTTACAAGATCAATCACATCAATAGAAACGACACAATCTTTTTGGGTAGAAACCCTTGGACAAAAACCAAGATGGGAAAACCGGTGCAACAGTATGAGAGGATATTTTATTAAGAAAATACCGAGCTTTTACAATATCAGAAAATCAATTTATGCCCTAGATGGAAAAATCAAAACACCCAAAAATCACTGACAAAAACCTGTGGGATGGCACGGTTCCCAAGGAATCTTGTTGCTGTACAGTGTGTGACCCTACTTTACAGTGTTGTTGCTGCTGTATGGTGTACCTCTTCCAAAGTCTCTTGTCTATCTCCTCTGTAATTTAGGGCTTCCTTCTTGAGTTAGTGCTCTTCTGTCTTCTTCTCCATAATTCTCTCTCTCACACTTATTCCTCCGTCTCTGTCGGAATGCAATTGTGTGTCCTCTCCACCAATTGATCTCTCTTTTATAACTTTAGGTAAAGTGAAAACCCTAATTTTACTTTCACTTAAAGTCAATAAACAAATAGATCACTTTAATTATTTTAGGAAAAATAATTAAATACAATTGGCTTCCTAATTTAAGTCTTCTACATGCAAGAACACATGCATGCATGAAGACCTTCCTTGTTGCTGCTAGTTTAACAAGGGTCTTGGAAACAACTGCAAAAATACAAACTTATTTATTGTTACAACTTCATAACTGAAATAAATTGTTTAGAATCATACATAAACTCATATGAGATTCCACAAGGTTTCGTTATTACATCATATGCTTGACTGCTTCACAGAATGATTGAGAATATAAGAAAGAAGAAGAAGAATAGGAGGATTCGATCTGTGACTTGAACTGTCTTCTTCTGAGCTTCAAACTTGTTTGCTGACTTCTTCAAAACCTACAATAAATCTCTATGACAATGGTTTAGTTCCATCATCGTCTTAATAATAGGGGCACATTTCCCAACTTGGACTAGGGGCACATGATCTCCCAAGTCACAGAAGCAAAATTGCTCTCAATACAAAACACAATCTGTCAAAATATGTGATAGTGATGCACTCTACTTATTTTATAGAAAAAATTGGCTTCAAGGGTGAATTTACTCTTCATGTGGTCCACTTTCGTCAACCAATGCACCCTCATGAGTGGATAGAGACCTTCTTTTCTTTCCCAACTTTTCTTTTGCTTTCTGCCTTTACTACTTTATCCTGCTTTTTGGCTTTTGGCTTGCTTTATCCTGCTTTTCCTTCTTTATCCCGGTTTTCTGCTTTTAGCCTACTTTACCTTACTTTTCTCATTTATACTTATTTTCTGCTTTGTGCCAACTTTTCTTGTTTTATTATGTTTCCTTTTTTTTATGCTTTGGATGCTTTCTCCTTTCTTTCATTTTTTTCGCCTTCCTTGTAGTCAAACCTTATCTCCTAATATGCCCCACTTGGCCCATTATATTTCTTATTTTATTTAAGATAAAATTTATTCATGGAAAAATAATTTATCTAATAGTGCATCTTAAAATTTAGGACATAGTAAATGATACTATTAATTAATTGTCTTGTTTCAAAATCTAATCCCAAGCAATTAATTGAATTTCCTCTTAAAACCATAGGGACTAATTGGCTAATGGAATGATCTATATGTCACCAAAATGGGGACATGAAACAGTTGTTCCATTTGATTTGACGAATGCACCAACTACCTTTATGTGCTTGATGAATGGCATTTAAAAAAATATTTGGACAATTTTGTGATTGTTTTCTTGGATGACATACTAGTTTACTTTAAGACAAAGAAAGAACATGAAGAAAACTTGAGACTAGTAATGCATGTACTCAGAGAGAATCAAATTTATGCTAAGATAAGTAAGTGCTCTTTTAATCATAACAAGATTCACTACTTAGGACATATTGTATCAGAAGAAGGAATCTCAATTGACACCAAAAAGATAGAAGTAATTACAAATTGGCCAACACCTAAGAATGTATCGGAGGTTGGATTTTTTATGGGATTATTAGGTTATTATCGCATATTTATAGAAGGATATTCAAATATTGCATATTCAATCAATTCTTTACAAAACAAAGGTATAAAGTTTGATTGGACATTTAAATGTGAAACAAGTTTTCAGAAGCTTAAAGAGATGCTTACTAGTGCACCGGTTTGAAAATTGTGAATCCAAATGAAATTTTTGTGGTATGTACATATATGCATGTCAGCAGGGTATTGGTGGTGTGTTAACTCAGAATGGACAAGTTCTTTATTATGAGTCTAGGAAGTTAAAGGAACATGAACAAAATTATGTTACACGTGACTTGGGAATTAGCAGCAGTAGTACATGCTTTAAAGATACAGAGGCACTACTTAATGGGAAATAATTTTGAATTAAGAATTGATCAACATGGACTAAATTACTTCTTCGAACAACCTAGTCTAAATGCAAGACAAAAAAGATGGATGGAACTACTATGTGAATATGATTTTGACATTAAACATATAGAAGGAACAAAAAATAAAGTGGTTGATGCACTTAGTAGGAAAAGGCATGCAATGCACGTAACTATCAATACTAGCACTTCAGATTTAAAGGATAGAATAAAAGAGGAAAACAATACAGATGAATTCTTTCAACAGGTAAAAACAGGTTTGTAGCAATAGGGAACAACACATAAGTTTGAACACTATAAACTAGAAGATGGAATACTTAAGTACAAGAATATTGTCTACTTTCCTAACTCAGAAAACGTAAAGAAATTGGTTTTAAAAGAAATGTGTGATGTACCATATGCAGGTCACTATGGTTAACAAAATATAGTAGTAACAGTTCAGAAGGATTATTACTAGCCATGAATGAAAAAGGAAATTGCAGATTACACAACTCAAAGCTTAGAATGTTAGAAAGTAAAATTTGAACATAGACACCTTGCAGGTTTATTACAACCTTTACATATACCGAAATGGAAATGTGATGTAGTTAGTATGGATTTTATCACGAAATTACCTAAGACAAGGTCACAACATGATGTTATTATGGTAGTGGTAGACAAATTAACTAAACCAACTCACTTTATACCAGTTAAGACTACACATAAAGCAACTGAAATAGTAGATATTCATATGAAAGATGTAGCTAGATTGCATGGTATACCGAAATAAATTGTGCAAGACAGAGATTCAAAATTCACAGGTCATTTTTGGAAAGGTTTATTTAAAGGTTTTGGAATAGATTTGAATATGAGTACTTCACATCATCTTCAGATAGATGGACATACATAAAGGGTTAATCAGGTTATCGAAGACATGTTAATAATGTACGTAATGGATCAACCTACTAAATGGGAAAATTATTTGCATCTTGTGGAAGAAACAATTTACCGAAGAAAATTCAACACGCCTATTAGTTAGGACAATCTAACAGACATATTTATCATTGGGACAAAATTATTAAAGGAAATGGAAGATCAAATGGTTAGGATTAAACATAGTTTGAAAATAGCACAAGATAGACAGAAAAGTTATGCATATCAGAACAAGATTTCCAAAGGGTTTCAGGTTAGGGATCGTATGTTTTTTAAAGTGAAAGTGAAAAAGAGTACTTTGAACTTGGAGAATTGTTCTAAACCTGCAGCTAGATATTGCGGTCCCTTTGATATGTTGGAAAAGATAGGACTAGTTGCTTATGAACTAGCTTTGCCTCCTAGCATCAAAGTGCATATTGTGTTTCGTGTCTCTTTGTTGAAAAAGTATGTGCATGATCCTAGGCATATAGTTGACTGGAAATGATACATGTAAATTGTAGAGTAGATGCTTTTGTTTTACATTAGATGATGATGCATATGATATGATATATTGTTGCTTAGATTGTTTTGATACTAACATATAATCCTTGTTAGCATGTTGGTTTATATACGATTTCATGTCAACATGTATACATGATGTTAATTATGTTTTCTCTCTCTCTCTCTTCCTCTCTCTCCCATATATATATATATATATGGCTAGGTGGAGCTGAAAGGAGACTTTACGGTAGAGATTGTTATCATTGTAGGAAAGAAGACCGAGCTGCTCAATAATAGAGAAATTCGTCAGGTTAAGGTTAAATGGAGCCACTATACTCATTAGGATGCGACTTGGGAATATGGAGATGTGATGAGGGAGGAATACCCTCATCTATTTCGATATTTTGCAGCTTGTATGTGTATGCATCGAGGACGATGCATAATTTAAGGGGGGAGGGTTGTAATACCCTCTGGTTTAGTCTTTGGACATATTATTGTTGATGTGATGTTGGACATAGTCACACAAGGTGCCTGGACTATAGTTTGCACATTATTATTATTTCTATTATGTTGAACTTATGAAATAATTAATAAAATAAAAACAACCTGATGACCGATTCCACAAAAGAGAGTATGAGGAACCCTGTTGCTACAAGCAAGTGGTTGTGGAAAGGTTTTTGTCTATGTGTGTTGAGCCTATATTGAAGTTGTGCACCCTTCTTATGTACTTGATGGATCCTCTTGGTTATGTACTCTCACGTGTTATGTTACTACCTGGGTTTATTTAGCTTGAGATTAATTTTTATTTAAGGTTCAATAACATTCTACCCCTCTTCTACAATGTATCCTGAATAAGAAAAAGGTAGAGATAGATAAACAAAAATGAGAGAGAAAAAGAGAATATTACAGTATTTTTGCGATAAATTTTGATATTGAACTCAGATTGGGGAACTCTTTGTACCATTTGAAATGTCTTGTCGAGGGCTACAAATTTTGTGTTTTAAGCTTCGCGATATTTATCACCTCTTGGTTGAGGAGTTCATTTTTGTAAATATGAGCATAAGGAATCTTAAAAAGCATATTTTCAAAGATGGTTTTTGAAAAGTATATTCTCAAAGATGCTTTTAAAGACATTATTTGAAAAACATATTTGAAAAGATGCTTTTTAAGATTCCTTATGCCCATATTTACAAAAATGTGCGCCCTGGCCAAGCTGTGAGGAATCTCGTGAAGATAAAAACACAAAAATTGTAGCCCTCAATGAGACCTTTCCAATGGTACTAAGAGATCCCAATTAAAAGTTTTGGATCAAAAGTTATTGCAAAAATACTGTAACATTCTATTTTTCTCTCTAATTTTTGCTTATCTTTCTCTACCTTTTTCTTATTTAGGATAAATTTTAGGCTTGGTATTTCCTTATAGTTTGAAGTCCCTCTCTTACCTAGTGCACCCTCCTGAGTTGTATTAGTGTGCCTCTTGGTTTCGCCACTTATGTGTAAATCCTATTTGATATTTTTGGAATGCAACTCTCATGTTTGTGTCCCTCTCTCTCCCAATTATATTTTCTCATGAAGGAATTCAATTTTCTTGTGTTGGGGGAGGAAGTCACTCTTGTGTGTTGTTTCATGCTTTTGTTATTGTACTTGCGTTTGGAACTTGTTGCTTGATTTTGATGCTCTTGGTATGAGATTCTTGTTGAGTCCATGCCCAAGCTGAGTTACTCTGGAGTCATTGGTATTTTCCCTAGAGGCAGTGGAATTGCCCTAGATTGGAAGTGCTACTTGCCATTGGATTGTGGTTGGACTGTTGTCCCGAAGCCACTAGAATTTCCCTAAAGTGGAAGTTGAGGTCATACTTGCCATTGGGTTGTGGTTGGACTAATTTCTCGAGAGAATTTGTGGTTGAGTGTGCCCTTTCTTATGGAATCATGGTTCTAGATCAGGGGTGACTGTTGCAAAGTGAATTTTGGCTTGCATTGTGTCTACGAGTTAGTGGAACATGGCACAGTTGATTTTGGTTGTGTATTTGGCAAACATAAGTGCTTTATCTCATGTTTATTGATTTTATTTGGATATGATCTGATTTATTTATGGATCTACATGAAATGTTTAATGAAACTTATGAGATATTTGTGGAAGAAACCTCTCATGGAATTCAATCTATTTATGCAAGTAAATTTTGTGAAGGGATTGGAAACTAGTTTTTGGAATTTTGTGCGCAAATTGTTTGAGGAAATGATTCTTTTCCACCTCTGCTAGAGAAATTATTATTTTCCACCTCTTACATAGAAATGATATTTATGCCATTGTTCATTATATAATGTGTATTTTCATGGTACAATATCCTTGGAATGGTTTAATACACTTCTCTTTGAAGCTTTTACCTTTTATTCGAAAACTAGTTCTTCGATTGGATTGTTTTGCATAGTTTGGAGACTTAGCACATGGAGTGCTTGTAAAAATGTATGAGTGTTATTTTTATGATTATGTATGTTAGATGTAATTTAAATGTGTGTGTAAATGAGAGTGTAAATATTCTGGATAGTGTTTGGGAAATGCCTACCCAAATTATAGATCAATTTCCAATTTCTAGCTCCTTCAATGGAATTGTTTTAAGTAGATTTGTGACTTTGCATATGAATCATTTTATGAAATGTTAAAAATGAGATATACCTCAGTTATGATTGATAAAACATGTTATTTAGAGTTGGAATTACATTTGAATTATTCTATGAGTTGTGGATTTAGTTATTCTAACGATTCCTAGAATTACTAGTCAATTCATATGAGTAGAATTAGCTAGTTTTGTGAGTTATTTAATGGAATGTATATGGGTGGAAAGATACGTCCATATGATTGTAGGTGACACCTGATATGTTTTCCATGATCTACAATAGTCATATATTTCTCTTTATTTGTCATTTGGAAAGTTAAATTGAAAACTAGGCACATTGCGATGAAAATTGATAACTAGTTGTGGATTGAAATCTTTGTTTTCGTAAAAATAGAATGCTACAACCATGTGATTTGTTTATAACATGTTATTGTGTTGTAGGTGGATAATTTTGAATTTTGATACTTTAATTATGGACGTGTTTAATTTTGGTTCAGTTATTTAAACTCAATTCCTTGCAGTAAATGTTAAACTAGTTTCAATGGAATTGATGGAAAATATCACCTTATGTGCAATTGGAATGATCTACAAATAAACCTTTAATTAGATTTAGGACCATAGGTACACACTTAAATATGTTGTTAATGGATGTAGGATTTCTCTTGGGTTTAATGTCATGGTTACAAGTTGATTTTGTGCAAGACTAGTTGCTCATACTGGAAAACTAGTTAACTAGTCTTGTGGACTCTTTTTCATAATTACCATTATTGTTTATTGTAATTTTAGTAATTAGGCCTTATTTACATGTAATTGGATAATATTAATCCATTGTGATTAATAATCGATGGTTATTTGTTAAACAATTGGATTTGTGATAAATGTCATCATTTGCGCACTAAGTGTCGTAATTAACACCTTAATTACTAGTTAACCATGGATAAGAATAATTAGCCTTTATAAGTGGTTATCATCTCTAATATGGATTGGATCGAAGGATTGATGATGTTAGATTATGCTAGAACCTTTTCCATCCATTGGATCATTTATTGGAATAGTTATTGAATTTATTTTAAATTATTGGTAATTAAAGGGTTTTTGTCGAAATTAAATCACGAAAAAAAAGAAATTTAATATTTGTTTGACTAATCTGTTGTGCTAAAATTATATAATTATCCTTAGATAGCTAATGATATGTGCCTTAGACCCTTTGATATCCATGGGGGATATTACACGATCCCCACCATCTGGTGCTCTACCGTATAGGTTGTGTGAGTGCATGTAGTGTTGGCTCAGGGGGGTTATATGGGGGGTGCTTGCCGAGGCTCTCCCCCTTCTGGGAAGCAGATATCAAGAATGGGCTTATAACCACAACGAGTTTGAAACTTTGTGGGCTATTTTGGGGATTTTTCTAAAAATATGTAATTTAAGCTTGGACAAGGAATTGGGGTCTATTTCTAATCCAGGTTAAAAGATTAGGGTATTGGATGCTGTGGATACCTATATTTTTTTTTTCCTCGAAAAAAATTCATAATTTTATTTCAAAAAAGAACAAAATTGCATCTGCACATGTAAGAGGTTCACTAGGATCCCTACATTGTCACATATTATCTGTCTCATATTAACAAAAAATTTCTACTCAGCAGCAGAAATACTATCAGCAATATTTGCTGTCTCAGATAAACCACAAAAGAGTGTTCACAAAATCACTAAACTGTCCATATAAGTTGACAGGTCACAAATCTACCCAGCATACTATCAGCAATATTTGCTGTCTCAAATAATCCACAAAAGATAGTTCACAAAATCTGGAATGTATCCAATTCACTAAACTGTCCATATAAGTAAGTTGACAGGTTACAAAAAACTGTATCAAAAAGGCCGATCCCAGCCCGTATTAGATACCACAGCAAAAATTTGCTATCTGTCCCATACTATAATATAAAAGTGATACTACAATCTGAGCCATTCCCATCCTGTAGCAGCTCGATTTGCTGTCTCAGTTCACCAATTAAACTATCCATATGTTGACAGGTCACTGAGCCAACATTGACAGAACACGGCCGATCCCATCCTGTAGCAGCTCGATACCACTGCATATAATTTGTATACTTTTCCTGACAGTAAAATATCAGCACATCTTCCCTGATACAAGCATATCAGCTAGATACCAGAAAAAATGGGTATCACAACCCAAATCAAAGTAAAAATATGACAGGTCACAAAAAACAGAGTCAAAGCTCAATGTTGTTGTAAAACTGCTTCATAAAACGACCAATGATAATAGCAAAGCCACTGCCAGGCTTCCACTGGCCCAATCCATCACGATTTGAGCCATGATATAAACAGTAACATCAACAATTGACAAGCATAGATCGCCAGCCAAAAGCTGAGATACTCAGACTCTTCAGAGAATCCCATGATCTCAATCCTAAAACAATTCCCTCATCCGCTAAAAGCCACTGCCAGGCTTCCATTGTCCCAATCCATCACGATTTGACCGTGATATAAGCAGCTAGAAACAAAGGGTAACAACCCAAAATAGAGAAGAAATATGACAGGTCACAAAAATCTGAGACAAAGCTCAATGCTGATGGACAATAGCTTCATGAAAAGGCCGGTGATAATAGTTGTATGTACCCGCTAGAGAGTGAACAGTTATCCTCCAGATTCCAAAGTCTAAATGCCACAGCGTCGCTTCCTTAGATAGCTGATCAGCCACCCCATTCCGTTCCCTATATACATGTTTAAAAGAAATATGATTAAACTGTTGTTTAATGCGGATCACCTCCTCCAGTATAGGCAAAAGAATCATCACATGGCACTGAATAGTCTCTTTTTCCATTCAATAACGAGCATAGAGTCACCAAAGACCTGTAAAGACAAACAACCCTGTTCTAAAGCAAATAAAAGCAGAAGCCTGAGTGTCATTAATTCAGCATAATTGTTTGTTCCCCTCCCTAAACCAGCCGAGAAATGAAAATAATGAGACTCAGATTTGAAAAGAACTCCACCCCCACCACAAATCAATTGCCGAGCTTGAGAGGCTCCATCAAAGAAGCCCCAAGGGATATCTTTGTCAATATGTTCCTCCCGCATAGGCCTAAGCTTGAGAGGCTTCTTAGGTTCCTTGAAATGTTGAATAATTGCAACGATTTGAGCCACAACAGATTCCATCGGGATTCGACAGTCCTGAAAAATAATCTTATTGCGAGTTATCCAAATCCCCCAAGCAATGATACAAGGAACAACATGGAGAGAGTTAAGGCCCGACCACCATCTAAGAAAATCTTGGAGAACAGTATCTCCCTGCCACCCCCCACTGAAACCCATCTGCTTACCCACCTCAGACCATATAGATTGAGAATAAGCACATTGAACAAAGAGATGAAGAGTTGTTTCCTTGTCCTTCCGACATAGCGCACAAAAACCAGAGCCTTCAAGAAATTGCTTTTGCAAAATGTCCCAAGTCGGAACCTTATTTTCCAAAATAGCCCTGAAAAGTAATTTGGCCTTACCCGGACAGTTTATCTTCCACAGCTGTTTCCACCACCAAACCAATTCTCGATTATAAGCCATCACATTGAGCTGAATATAACCATTTTTAGGAGTATAACACCCTGAAGGATGATAGTCCCAAACCAATACATCATCCCGGTTAGTCAATCTGACATTTGAAACCCTTAACTGCCTAATATAGCCCCCCCAGGCCTCCAGCAGATCATCATGAATCTCAAGTCTCTGAGCACTGATCCATCCTTGATGCCATACAGTAGAATTTTCCTGATCCTCAATATCAGCAATAAAAAGACACCCTCTTGCTTCCAAGTGTAGCCTCGGCTCCTTAGGAAGGACACGATTCCCCCCACAGCCTACCCAGGGATCAATCCCAATACGAACCATTCGGCCATTACCAATACTCCACACCAAACCAAAGCCAACCAAATCAAAATGCTTTATCACCGCTTTCCAGACCACTGAGCAATTTGTCCGAGATTTGTCCACCATCCGAATCCACTCAATGAGAGTCAAAGGAGCAATATATTATGATACACCACTCGAGTCCAGAGACTCTGTGTATGTATAAGTCTCCATGAGACTTTTGCTCCTAATGCCTTTTCAAAAAGGAAAATATTTTTTAACCCCCACCCTCCCAAAGCTTGTGGAACAACAATTTTCTCCCACCTCACCCACACCAGAGCCCTATGATCACTCTTACCTCTCCACAGAAAAGAAAAACACAGCCTGCGAATCTGTTCTAATATCCCCTTAGGAAGCCATGCAAGAGACATCCAATAGACGAGAATCGCTTCCAAAACAGATTTTATCAGAACCAGTCTCCCAGCCCGAGAGAGCCATTTTTGACTCCAGATTTGAAGTCTTTTTTCCAATTTTGTCAATAACCAGTACCAATCTGCCTTCAGGTAAGAGTTCGGTTTTAAGAAAAACCCCAGATACTTAATCCCAACATCCAAATCCATCATTCTAAAAGGCAAACGAAGAGCAATTCTGTGTGTCTCCTGCTCAGATAAATTTGAGCATGAAATAGTGGATTTTTCAATATTTACAACCATGCCCGCAGCAGCTTGTACAAGGATTAGTCCTTCAGACACCTTATCAATATCCTGTCTTGACCCATTAGTGAAAATCAAAATATCGTCAACGAAAAGAAGGTGCGAAATATACAAAACCTGGGAGATGGCAATGCCACGAAAAGTCCCTTCCTCTTTTGAAGCCAAAATAAATCGACTGAGACCTTCAGCTACAAGAAGAAACAAAAGAAGAGAAAGAGGACACCCTTGTCGAAGACCCCAGCCTGCTTGGAAAAAAGGGCTAGCAGCTCCATTAATGAGAATTGCAAAACTCACCGTACTGATGCAAGCCATAATCCATCTGACAAATTCATAACAGAAGCCCAGGTGTGTAAGCAACATCCTAAGATAAAGCCAACTGACCCGATCGAAAGCCTTTGAGAGATCAATCTTGATCACAGCTACACCACACCAGAAGATATTCCCCACACCAGAAGATATTCCCCAAGAACAATCACACCTACAACTTTGAACCTTCCACCCTGAGGCCAGACCTCCAGAGCGCCCCCTTGCATCCACAACCACAAACTTCCAACCATAAAGCAAAGTTTCTAATACTCTAACAACCTCCTCACTACACCCCAAAGTTTCCTGTAATAGAATTACATCCGGCTGATTTAACTCCACCAGCCTTCGAAGAGACGATTTTTTGAGGGGGCTCGCCAACCCCCGACAAATAAAGGACATAACTTTCATTTGGGAGACCTCACCTGGGCCTTCACTGCTCTAAGTGCCCATGCAATTGAAGATTGTGTCCCCTTCCCTAAATCCACCTTTGCCCATTCTTGTGCTTTGGACAAAAGAGATTTTCTGCCTCGGCCTTTCCCCACCACACGCATGGACAACTCAGGAAGACCTTTCCCCCCCCGACCCCTCAAAGGATATCTCCCTACTTCTAAGAGCATATCTGATACTTCTTCCCTCAGAGCTAGTAGAGAAATTTGTAGAAACAATGGAAGGGGTGAAAACACAATCAGATGACAGCAACGGACAAGAAGCAACCGAACAGTGGATTGTCGGGCTGGCTAAAGGAGAACCAATAAACAAAACCCCCCCCATATCCTCAGAGACTACATGAGAAGGGATAAAATCCATTCCCAAGGGATTCGAAAATGAGCCCCCTTGAGAATTTTCCTGCACTGAAGTCTTCCTGGAGCCTGAAGAAACCAAAGCATTAACCCCAACCCCCATTATGTCATCAAACAATCCCCCAGGGACCTTCTGGCCATTGTCCACTTCGCACAAAGACATGACTGATGAAAAAGGGAGTTTTATGGAATCAACCTAAACCTATGGTTCTTTGACCACCGACCTACCAGCCAAAATCCCAGAATTCATTACCCCCACACCAGCAGTAACCCCCACCTCCTTAGGAGCAACTGGCCCATCTAAATCATCATCAATCATCGGTTTGCTGGTCCTAAAAGGAAGTGAACAACTGGCCACCAAATGACCATATGAATGGCAGCGATGACACCTAAACGACACACCCACATAGTCCAGAAATTGCACAAAGTCCCCATCCTTCATCTGTACAGTTATTTCAGATGAGAGTCCCTGACGTAGATCAATTTTTACCAATATTTTGGCCACCGAATACTTACCAGTCTCCAAAAAGGATAAATCAGCACAAACATATTCACCCAGAAAATTCCAATTTCAGCAAAGCGATTCTCATTCCATAAGTGCATAGGAAATCCTGGAAGTTTTACCCACAGAGGCTCCTTGTTAATCTTCTCTTTTTGTGAATCAAAAAAAGGTGTCCAGTGTTTCAAGACAATAGGAACCCCATTCATAGACCACTGCCTCCCCAGGACAGCATCAACCTCCCCTTTGTTGTGCATGATGAAAGAAAACCACCCTTTAGTCAATACCCGAACTTCAGGTGCTGAATCCAACAAAAGTTTCCAATGCTCGGCCGCCCACCTCCAGAGAAAACCACATCCAAAATGTTTGCAATGAACATGCCCCACCACTGCTGTCATGGACATATCCTCAGCCTCTTCCAATGTAACGTCCACCCCCAGCACCAGCTTATCCCTATGCTTCCGAACTTTAACAGCGTTTGGACCTTTTTGAGATCCCTCCTTAGCTGACCCTCTTTGCTTAGGACCACCTCCAAGAAAAGGAGAAAGACCCTCAACTGGGAGCTCCGAAGAATTTGCAGGGAAGTTTGTATAGAACCCAGTCTGAGGTGAGAGAGTACATTCGAGAAGCCCAGCAAGGTCCGACCTATCCACACCCAAACCCTCAGTGGTCTTGAAAAGAGCTACATCCACCTCCAAACCCTTCAAAACCAAAGAATTGGGTGATGATATCCTGGGATTTGAAAGCCATGCTTCATGCCCTGCCATCCCCCCTTCATCCACGAGCCCAGTGTAGGCCCCTGGCTCCCTTCCTGACAGCAGAGGTCCAGAAGTCCCCTGCCGATCCAAAGCACCAGAAAAACCGCCAACAACAAAAATATCACTATCATTTACCCCATCTGATGAATAATCTACCTCCTCCTCCATAACCACCCAGCATCCTACAAAAGAAAGAACCAAGACTGATCAAAAGAAGCGACCCTGCTCCAGAAAGATCAAGACTCGAGCCTCTGAAAATCAAGGCTAGAGCTCAATCTGAAGATTCGAACCACCAGTCCTGCAGATACTTGGAGCAAAAATCACATTTGGATCAAAATCGTGGAGAAGAAGCCAATACAAAGCAAGGCCTGAACCCAAGATGATACCGAATCCCCAGACCTGTAAGCTGATCTAGGAGTGAAAAATCTGTTTCAAAATATCATTCTATTATTTTCTTCTTGAAGTAGATGAACCATCAAATGAGCAAACCTCCAATAGGGCTAGGGTCTCTTGACTCTTGCAAACGAAGTCAAGAGGCCTTCAATAGGAACCAGGCATGCAAGGATCTAGCCTCCAATGCAAATTTTGAAACTGATTCTTGGAGCGTAAATTTGCCTCCCCCCCTACAATCTTAAAATACAAGAAAATCCAGTATGCACAATACTCGCGATGGATTCCAATCTATACAATTTGAAGGGAACTCAGCGCATATCAATGAAGAGCATGAAGAGCCACTCCCTCCACCAACGAGAGCCAAAACACTTCCTACAACAAGAGCCAGCAATCCAACTCCAGCTAGCACTTCAGAACCGATCAAAGAATAGATCTGAGCCCTGCATGAAAAGCCCAACAAGGAGATTGCTCCAAACACATCAGTCAGGGTCAACAAAAGCGACCCTCAAACTACAACTGAGACTGAAAAATCCAGTAGACAATAATCCTTCCAGGAAGAGAAAAATCTTGCAGCAAACGACTGATAATAATTTCCCTCCAAACCACCGATCCTTTAGCAAGGCCACACACAATCTGCACAAGGCGAGGAGCTTCCACCAACAGTTAAGCCATCTAGTCACCAACCAGAGCAAATCATACATCAACCCACCCACAGAGAGCAAGCAAGCAGGACAGAGCCAATCCAACCAGGAATTTCTTGAATCCAACCTGCAAAAATTTTAGAAGCGTTCTTGGAGCGAAAAACCCCATTTTCAACTGTTCTGCACCATCACCTTTTTTATTCCCTTCGCCTTCAAAATGAGATGAATTACACTGTGAGGCCTTTAAAGAACAGGGGCCAAGGTAGCTCTACAAAATGAGAGCTTCTTACCCAAGGAATACGCAGGAAACCTCCATAACTGATCAAATCCAAGCACCAAAACTAGCATTTGCGAGCAGAAGGACACCACACATAGCAGAGGCTCAAAGAACCAGGGTCTCCATTCCAGCAAACAACGATTCAAAGCAAAGAGATGCAAAAAATCAGAGGGAAAGAAGATATTTTTTTTTTGAAAATCTTCTTGGAGCGCAGTCAAAAAATTCATTTCCTAGTAGTTGTATCTCCTGTAACATCGTGGATACCTATATTTTGTATTGTGAGTATTTCTTATTAATAATGAGAAAATAAGAGGCGTGGCTCCAATTTTTGTTAGTTTTTCCAGTCAAGGGTTTCTAAGGTAAATCTCTATGTATTAAGAGTGAATTATGTAGTGTAATCTCTATTTTGCTTAAAAGAATATGTACGCTTTGCTTCTCTACATAGGTTTAAAACTTAAATAATGGAGAAATATTGTTGAATGGAGGACCTTGAGGGTGCATTCATAGGCTCAATAAATGGATTTGGGGATAAGGATTAGGGAGGATTTTTTCATTTAAAATTCTCTCAATGATTTGTGTCGAGTTAGAATATGAGCTGAGGTTTCCTCTTTTCACTGAGGAAAAGTAGTGTTTGTGCCAGAAATTGTTTCTAAGGCCAGAGAAACAAGCCAACACAATCTCAAATATAAAACTCAAATAAAACTAGGGTTTAGGGTTTGTTTAATGTGTTTTTTGGTTGTAAGCTTTGAGAACAAGCAGGGAATACATTCAGAAACAAAATAAAAACTAAATCATAAACAGAAACTGATAAAGATGCATAACATATCACATAAGATCCAACAGGGAGACCATGCTGAGGTTCATACATAAAGGACAAGCACTACCAGCAAATACACATTAACTAGTAATGAATTTATCATTTAAGGAACTAAACAAGTTCAGAAATGAAACCAACACAGACAAACTGAAGGGGAAAAATTCATATATTTCATTATTTCATCAGCAAATGCTTATAAGAGTCACAATACTTAGCTCTGAACAAGTCTGAAGATACAAACAGTCTGCAGACCTCCTGTAGCTCCCCAAAAATCAGAACCATTCTTCAGTCCCTTTGTCCCTCTTTTATAATTACAAAGAAGCAGTTCTATCTCCCCTTCATTAGGTCAAAATTGAAACTACCCAACAGTTACATTAACTAACCAACTCAACTAATTGACTAAAAATAGCAAATCGGATTCCTGGCAAATATGGCGAATTTCTGGAAAATAGGTGTCAAAGAAGCTTCCATATCTCTCAATTAGTGACACCTGTGTAAAAACGGAGAGAGGTTTTTGTAAATGGGTCCGTGATGGACAAAAATATCTCTTGGTTTCTAAAAATTCATCTCCAATAAATCAAAATCTTCCCCGCAAAATGAACACTAAAACAAGAAAATATTAAATTTTTAAAATCCCTGAAAAATAGGCTGCAAATATTAAATTGGATATTTCAAACCTTGAAACTTGTGTAAAAACTGAGAGAGGTTTTTGTGAACTGGTCCATTATGAACAAAAACCTCTCTTGGTTTTTAAAAATTCATCTCCAATCAATCCGAATCTTCCCCGCAAGATGAACACTAAAACAGGAAAATATTAAAAATCCTGAAAAATAGGCTGCAAAGATTAAATTGGATCTTTCAAACCTTGATAGCTGTTGCAAAACTGAGAGGGGTTTTTGTATATGGGTATCTTATGAACAAAAACCTCTTTTTTTTTCCAAAAATTCCTCTCCATCAGCTCGTGGTATGCATTTTACTTCAATCACTCAAAACAGGAAAAATAGAGCAGAATTATGTGCCAAATACCCTGTTGAAAAGCATTTTTCTCTCTCTCCAAGTATCAGCTGATGAAGTGTTGTGTAAGCTATATCTTGTGATTCTGGTGACTTGTAAGACATCAAAGAAATTACCAGCAATGAACAATTTCTCTACAGCCTTTTCTTTTCCAGCCTTGGCTCACAGGGATGAGTGTTGACAGCACACTAGAACTTCTCAAAGTTATCTTGACAAACAGCACAATCCATAAGTCCTTCTGCTCCAACATATTGTTGCAATACTAATTATAGACCTTAGAAAGAACTTTTTGTAAGGAAGGCTTTAAAAGCACAGTCAACGAGCCTGTTTTTAGAATCAGAGGACTTTATGTAATCAGAGTAATCTGGTGCAACCAAACAGGTCTCTGAACCTCTGAACACATTGCACTCTGTTGCATTGTGTTTTGCATATTCTTCACCAACATCTTTCAGCAAACCTTCTTTGACCATAGTGGCAAAAGAGCAATGCTTTCCACTGATTTCTGAAAACTTTCTGATTGAATAACATGCACCGAATCCGGCAAGGGCAGGCCACTGCTTTCCAACTGTGATATCCATGTCCATACGGTGACAAATCCCAACATAAACTTCAATGAATTCCTATGCAAACTGCCCGCCATTGCTGCTCCTTGTAAGTAGAATATGGACTCGAGTTAAATAATCAAAGAGTGGAGGTAAAAGTTGTGAGGCATAATATTTGCACCGAGAAGGGCCACAGCTATGTAAAGGCTTTCACGCTTTACTATTGGAATCATTCCATTCACTATAGAGCCAGCATTAGAGTCTGTGGATAAAGAACCGAGTGCAAAGAATAGAAGCACCAATCCTGTTATGCTTATAGATAATACTTCAGCACAGTGCTTTCCCAGGAGTGGTAAAACGAGCAAAAATAAAAGTGCATTAACTGTGCTTAGGAACACACACAGAAACATATACAACTCCATAATATTTAATTTAGAACATCTTCCCCGAAAATCTTGCCTTATTTCGCTCACTATCATCATTTTCCATAAATTTGCATCCAGTTGCCAGAATCTCCCTCACATGAGACTGAAGCCTGTTTACATGAAAAAAAACTTGGCAAAACATATATCAAATGTGACCAATGATTTATTTAACATTTCCCCAGCGAAATCCCCAAAAAAACGGACTGAAAAATGACCATTCTGGCAAAAAACGATTTTCCGGTAGTGCGCCTTTGTTAATTTTTTGCTCCAGCGCTACAAGAATAATTCTAGTGCTATTTTCTCACGGTTTTTCAGCTTTTAGGCATTTTGTGTGAAGTTTAAAAGTTGCTTGAGTAGTGATCATGCATTATTAAGCTCAGAATAATATTTTGTGAATCCATGATTTGATATAATGACTTTAAAAATCCTTCAACAAAAAACAAACCTATGGCTTAAAATTGAAACTTTCAAAAACAAGCTTAAAATTTCATAAAAACACTAAAACAAATTTCCTACAAGAGAGAAAAATCAAAATAAAGTAAAGCAAATCAAACCAAAATTGAAGAAACAAATTACTGACTTAACATCTGGCTCCAGCTGCGGGATGAAGTCCTCCCTGCGAGGTTTCAAGAACCTGTAGACCAGTGCCTTCTGTAACCAAAACTGCTTGCTTTTCTGCAAAACATCCATTGGGCTATGGAGTCTTTATTCAATCCTTCAAACACTGATATATACAATGAAAATCAACTCTCTCTCTCTGAGGAACCTTCCATCTACTGAATCAAATCGAAATCCCATTTCCAATGTAACCAAGAAAGAATTTGATCAACCCACCAAAACTTGTTTCCAACTCCAAATCTATATATAATCAAAAATATTGGAAAACATGAAGAGCAGAGATTTAACAACTTATACCCACTTTCATCAAATAGTGTCTCTTAAATAACAGATTTATAACTTGGTATTGACTCTAAATAATCTGCTATTGGATCATAAAAATTTCCATGAGTTACCTCTTCCTGCTCTGCCTGTCCATAAGAATATTTTGTTCCATGAATATCAATCAGGCATTGGTGATAAAAGACATCAGGATCAGCCTGAATTTGCTCTGTAAAATTTTGAATAGTATCATCAACAATGTCAACACCTTGAACCTCCTTTTCCGCACTGTCTTCAAATGAGTGACTATTAGGCATTGGCTTTTGCTGTTCAAAGATAATAGACTGAATGCATTCTTGAATCTGCTGATCAGATTGTAACATATCACACACCTCACAGATTTCTGGGTCTTTCTTTTCAATTTCATCATCATATTTATTAAAAATCAGACCATCTTCATAGTGATTTTGAACAGCAGATTTATCATAACCATAAACGTAAGCAACTTCTGAAAAATTTTGAACAACCTGGCCTTCATCAAATTTAGTATCAAAACCAAAAGGAATAGAGTCTAATTCATCACAGAATCCTTGAATTGGAACCCTAATCTCTTCATCATAGCAAGGATTATTCTGAGAAATTTCGAATGATGATGCTAAAGGTTCATCTTTTCCTTCAATACAAAGCTGATCTTTAACACAACACTGATTTTCAAAAGTTTGTTGAACTAGAGATTGATCTTCAAAAGGATTAGCATTCAAACTGCTATAAATGCTGTTGAAATCGTTATGAGAATGTTTCAAACCATCTTTATTGATTTCATCACTTGGACAATCCTCAAATTGTCCTAAAACAACAACCTAGTTATCACAATGATCATAGCATTCTTCCTTGACAGCAGTATCTAAAAATGTTACCTTCTCATCTTCAACAAATTCTGAAACTTCAACTTCTTTATGACATGTTTTGAACTCTTGACTGTACTCATCATCATGGTTCTTTAAATCAGAAATTGTATGATAAACATCAGCCTGCTCACAACAATCTTTTAAAAAGAATTCAGCTGGGTACAGATACTTACAACTTTTCCGAAAGCATGTGTGGAATTCTTTTAGTGAAGAGATGTTAGCAGCGGGAAGAGAAAAATACCAATCTCGTGCATCTTTTTCAAGTGAATACATGAACATTTTCATGAGCACATCTTCATGCTGGATATTTAACTTGACCATGCATTGATGAAATTTGATGAGGTGATCTAATGGATTATCCTCTTTGTTTTCTCTAAACCATGGAAGACAATCTCCCCAAACATCCATAATAGGTACTGAATTTGGAAAACCTGGAATATCAGAAAAATTTAAAGGTGCAAACCTTCGAGCCACAATAGCTTCCATGTACATTGGCCCGTGCATTTTGAAATAGTGGAGTCACCAATCAATTTGTCAAGAGAGATTTAGTTTCTTCTTCTCAGAAAGAAAAAAGGGTTAACAGTAGTTCAAATTAATTAGGGCTGCATAAAGCTGGGGATGACTGAAATCTTCAAATTCTTCCAACTCCTCTAGTAGCCACTGTGTCAAACTTGGTGAAAATAGCCTTTAAAAAGTGCTGGTTTAAGTCCACCTCTTAAACCAGTAAAATAGATGAGTATCCCAGGGAAGATATGCTTCAGCTTCGTCCCTGGCAACGGCGCCAAAGATGTTCGTGCCAGAAATTGTTTCTAAAGCCAGAGAAACAAGCCAACACAATCTCAAATATAAAACTCAAATAAAACTAGGGTTTAGGGTTTGTTTAATGTGTTTTTTGGTTGTAAGCTTTGAGAACAAGCAAGGAATACATTCAGAAACAAAATAAAAACTAAATCATAAACAGAAACTGATAAAGATGCATAACATATCACATAAGATCCAACAGGGAGACCATGCTGAGGTTCATACATAAAGGACAAGCACTACCAGCAAATACACATTAACTAGTAATGAATTTATCATTTAAGGAACTAAACAAGTTCAGAAATGAAACCAACACAGACAAACTGAAGGGGAAAAAGTCATATATTTCATTATTTCATCAGCAAATGCTTATAAGAGTCACAATACTTAGCTCTGAACAAGTCTGAAGATACAAACAGTCTGCAGACCTCCTGTAGCTCCCCAAAAATCAAAACCATTCTTCAGTCCCTTTGTCCCTCTTTTATAATTACAAAGAAATAGTTCTATCTCCCCTTCATTAGGTCGAAATTGAAACTACCCAACAGTTACATTAACTAACCAACTCAACTAATTGACTAAAAATAGCAAATCGGATTCCTGGCAAATATGGCGAATTTCTAGAAAATAGGTGTCAAAGAAGCTTTCGTATATCTCAATTCGTGACACCTGTGTAAAAACGGAGAGAGGTTTTTGTAAATGGGTCTGTGATGGACAAAAACCTCTCTTGGTTTCTAAAAATTCATCTCCAATAAATCATAATCTTCCCCGCAAAATGAACACTAAAACAGGAAAATATTAAATTTTTAAAATCCCTGAAAAATAGGCTGCAAATATTAAATTGGATCTTTCAAACCTTGACACCTGTGTAAAAAATGAGAGAGGTTTTTGTGAATGGGTTCGTGATGAACAAAAACCTTTATTGGTTTTTAAAAATTCATCTCCAATCAATCAGAATATTCCCCGCAAGATGAACACTAAAATAGGAAAATATTAAAAATCCTGAAAAATAGGCTGCAAAGATTAAATTGGATCTTTCAAACCTTGATAGATGTTGCAAAACTGAGAGTTTTTTTTGTATATGGGTATCTTATGAACAAAAACCTCTTTTGTTTTCTAAAAATTCCTCTCCATCAGCTCGTGGTCTGCATTTTACTTCAATCACTCAAAACAGGAAAAATAGAGCAAAATTATGTGCCAAATACCCTGTTGAAAAGCATTTTTCTCTCTCTCCAAGTATCAGCTGATGAAGTGCTGTGTAAGCTGTATCTTGCAATTCTGGTGACTTGTAAGACATCAAAGAAATTACCAGCAATGAACTATTTCTCTACAGCCTTTTCTTTTCCAGCCTTGGCTCCCAGAGGGAGGAGTGTTGATAGCACACCAGAACTTCTCAAAGTTATCTTGACAAACAGCACAATCCATAAGTCCTTCTGCTCCAACATATTGTTGCAATACTAATGATAGACCTTAGAAAGAACTTTTTGTAAGGAAGGCTTTAAAAGCACAGTCAACGGGCCTGTTTTTAGAATCGGAGGACTTTATGTAATCAAAGTAATCTGGTGCAACCAAACAGGTCTCTGAACCTTTGAACACATTGCACTCTATTGCATTGTGTTTTGCATATTCTTCACCAACATCTTTCAGCACACCTTCTTTGACCATAGTGGCAAAAGAGCAATGCTTTCCACTGATTTCTGAAAACTTTCTGATTGAATAACATGCACCGAATCCGACAAGGGCAGGCCACTGCTTTCCAACTGTGATATCCATGTCCATACGGTAACAAATCCCAGCATAAACTTCAATGAATTCCTATGCAAACTGCTCGCCATTGCTGCTCCTTGTAAGTAGAATATGGACTCGAGTTAAATAATCAAAGAGTGGAGGTAAAAGTTGTGAGGCATAATATTTGCACCGAGAAGGGCCACAGCTGTGTAAAGGCTTTCATGCTTTACTCTTGGAATCATTCCATTCACTATAGAGCTCGCATTAGAGTCTGTGGATAAAGAACCGAGTGCAAAGAATAGAAGCACCAATCATGTTATGCTTATAGATAATACTTCAGCACAGTGCTTTCCCAGGAGTGGTAAAACGAGCAAAAATAAAAGTGCATTAACTGTGCTTAGGAACACACACAGAAACATATCCAGCTCCATAATATTTAATTTAGAACATCTTCCCCGAAAATATTGCCTTATTTCGCTCACTATCATCATTTTCCATAAATTTGCATCCAGTTGCCAGAACGGTTGCCAAAATCTCCCTCACATGAGACTGAAGCCTGTTTACATGAAAAAAAACTTGGCAAAACATATATAAAATGTGACCAATGATTTATTTAACATTTCCCCAGCGAAATCCCCCAAAAAACGGACTGAAAAATGACCATTCTGGCAAAAAACGATTTTCCAGTAGCGTGCCTTTGTTAATTTTTTGCTCCAGCGCTACAAGAATAATTCTAGTGCTATTTTCTCGCGGTTTTTCAGCTTTTAGGCATTTTGTATGAAGTTTAAAAGTTGCTTGAGTAGTGATCATGCATTATTAAGCTCAGAATAATCTTTTGTGAATCCATGATTTGATATAATGACTTTAAAAATCCTTCAACAAAAAACAAACCTATGGCTTAAAATTGAAAATTTCAAAAACAAGCTTAAAATTTCATAAAAACACTAAAACAAATTTCCTACAAGAGAGAAAAATCAAAATAAAGTAAAGCAAATCAAACCAAAATTGAAGAAACAAATTACTGACTTAACAAGTAGGATAGAAACATATCTTATGTTGGGAGTTAGGTCGCTCTTTTTTTGAGATTTTGTGCAACTTGGATCGTTCTTTTTTAGGGATTTGGAGCAACTGAAGTCACTCATTTCGAGGAAATTGGTGTGACATGGGTCACTCATTCCTAGGGATATGGGCGACCTAAACTTAAAGTGCCCCCTTTTCGTGTTTTCTTTTATTTTTATCGCTTTTGAAATGTTTTGTCAAGGTCCAAATGATCGAATGAAGTGGAAATGAGATGAAATGATGAAATATGCAGGTGACTTGGTTAATGACATGGCCAGTGGATAAAGCTTAGGTGTTCATAGTATTAAGTACTTCTTAACCAATTCTTACATCTAGAAGAGAAAGAGAAATGGGTTATAAAGATGTTAGGTTAGGTCTTTGAAATTATCTATAAAAAAGGAAAACAAAACGTGGTGGAATATGCACTTTCAAGGAAATAAGAAGACACATAGGCCTTATTTTATGCTATTTACATTTTGTAATCCGATTGGATGCAAGAAGCAAGGATATAATGAAAGCAACAATGGAAGGCATGCATGATAATTAAACAACTACATGAGGTCCCTAGTGTATTAGATAAATTTCAGTGGAAGAGTGATTCACTATGGGATCAGGATCACCTATATTTATGTAATAATTCCAAACTCAAACAAAAGGTCCTTTTGAATTGCACACTTCTCATACAATAGGAAATTCAAAGTGCTTAAAAACTTACCATAAGAACGAGAAGTTTTTCTTTCCAGAAAGGTCTTAAGATTGGTATTCAAAAGTATGTGGAAAAATGTTTGATTTTCTAATAGAGTAAGGGAGAGACAATTAAGACCCTGGGTCTCCTACAACCATTAGCCATACCAAGTCAACGTATGGAAGAGGCTTCAATGGATTTTATCATGGGTCTACCCAATTCTAAAGGAAAGAATGTCATCATGGTAGTAGTGGATTTCCCTCCCTCAATCATGTTGAACGATCAAAGACTCATACCCAATGATTAAAATATCATATTGATGTTCGTATCCCCACTTGAAGGCTGAAGGTGCCCTCTAGAGTTCATCTATGGTTGTTTGAGGTTTCATTCATGAACCTTGAGCCCTGGAAGTTTCCACTATAACTACATTCTTGAGCTTCCTCTATTAACCATGTTTAATGCACAAACACTCATAACTAGTGCTTACAAACTCCTAATGGTTACCATATCCCCAATCATAATCCAAGGTGACATTCTTGGCCTCATATACCTAAAATATTTATATATGACCTAAGACTAAGGTTTCCTCTCCCAAACATGTTCAAGGCAGAACGGCCCAAATATAATTCTAAAAGCCTTGTAGCAGGGTCCATATCCCCCCTCAAAGGCCAAAGATCCTATAAAAAGATACTATGTGACAGTTTAATCTCTCATTCATGTCCCTTTATCCTTAGAACCTACCTTTAGGAATGGAGGCGTATGTATTCTTCATAAACCACAGTTAAGGCAATAAGACTCATACCTAAAGCTCAAAACTTCCTGATGATGCTTTTATCCCAACTTAGAGGAATATTATACCCTAAAGACATTAGATGTGGGCGTATGAGGCATTGTTCTTGGAGTTATATGCCTAAATTATTACTTTAGGGAATAATGCTCGATTTTGCTTACTTGAACATCTCTGCTTCCCCATGACCCGTCCTTGCTCAAAACCTTCTAATGGTGTCAATATTGCCACTTTCCCACAAAGGGGTCATGTGTGTTGGATTGAAGGCTCATTGATGGATCTTGAGCTCTAGAATCTACCTCTTATGCCTAATGAGCAAGTTCCATCACTTGACCATGGTCTAAGCCTTGAAACCAACACCTATTTCTCCAAAAACCCTAATGGTGCCAATATACCCACTAAAAGGCAAAGGATACACTTTAGAGGTCATCTATTGAATTTTCAATGTTGTTTTTTGCTATAGATGTAAAAAACCTTCCTCTAAGGCCTGAATTTTAGGTTTCCTTCTGCCATCATGTTGAGGGACCCTTAATCCATACCTTGTACTCAAAAATTATAATGGTGCACACAACCCCACTTGGAGGCCAAATATCCATTTGGGAGGTCATTTGTTTTGGTCCAAAGTGTTCTTATTGGGCCTTGATTTCTATAATATTAATTGATGGCCTAAGACATAGGTCCCCCACCCTCCCCAAACTTTATCCAAGACATCAAGACCCATACCTAGTCTTCAAAATGTCCTAATATCATTAATATTCGCACTGAGAGGGTGAGGATATGCATAAGAGATCATATGAGGTGGATAAAGGTGTCATTCTTAAACTCAAAGGGCTCATTTATGGTGTAATGCCTAAAGTTTCATCCTTCTTCCATGTCTATGGCCCAAGGGCTCATGTACCCAATATAAGAAATCACCTAACGACACCCGTATCCCTACTTAGAGCAAGGAAAGGAAACCTTGAGAATAATTTTGAGGTGGATCAAGGTTTTTTTCAAACCCATGGATTCCCAAAAGATTACTTTAGGGTCAAATCATTATGTGTCATCCCATGACCATGTCGAAGGATTTGATACCAGTCTCTAGTCCTCAAAATATTGGAATGATGCATGTATCCCTACTCGGAAGATAAGTATGCCTTCAAAATGTTCTATATGGTAGTTTGATTCATTGGTATTCACCTTGTATTATTAGAAGCTTCCTTTATGGCCTAACATTTGAGATTCCTCCTCGAACCATGTTCAAGGCTCTAAGATTAATACCTAGTGTTGAAATTCTCCTAATTTCATTGATATACCCACTTAGAGGCTAAGGATATCATTGGAAATTCTTGTGTCATGGTTCAAGGTGTTGCTCTTGTCCCTTTATATCTAAAGTTTCCTCTACATCCTAATATCCAAGTTTCATCCCCTAGCCATGTGAAAAACCCTAGTACCCATACCTAAATCCTCCTAATTTTATTGATATCCCCACTTGGAGGTGAAGGATACCCTTTGATGACACCTCAAACCACCACAACTAACCTCATAAGGGTCGAAATTGGCCTCGTACTAGGAATATGGGAACCATTAGTATGATTTATACAATAAGAATGGGTCTCAAGTCCCCTACCATGGTAAAGGGAGGAAACCAAGGGCCTTAGGCCCTAAAATATATTCTTGAGCTCGATGACCATGAACAAGGCCTCGAACTACCACACATATTTTTTCTACACGATCTTTGGCCTCTAATAAGGATATGGTTTCCATTCACTAGTTTTGAGCACCACATTCGAGTCGTGGGGCCTTTGATTTGGGACTCAATGCCATTAAGAGGTTTTTCACACCACATAATTCACTTGGGATTTGAACATGGTTAGGTAAGGAAGATAAGGTGTTAAGGCCCTATTTGAATCTTCTCATAATCAAGCTTCATGCAATAGTCCTCAAAAACCACATAAGACCTCTGTATGGGGATCTTTGGCCTCTGTGGATAATATTTGGAACCATTAATATGTTTTGCTTAGGAAAAATGGGTATCAAGGCCTATACCATGTCTAGGGGAGGAAACAAACAACCTAGTCCTAAAACAAAGCTTCTCAACATTAAGGGACATGACTTAGGAATTGAATAACCACATTGATCCTTTTGAAGAGATATTTCACCTCTAGGTGGATATGCGTGCCATTACAAGTATTTCCACAACCAATGGGAGTTAGGGCCTGTAACATCATTGGAGGAGGGAAACAAGGGTCTTAGGCCCTAATCAAAGCTTGCTTATGCCCAATGACCATAAACAAGTCTTTTGACTATGAATATGGGCACTATTACTATGATTTACACAATGAGAATGGGTTTCATGACCCCTACCATGGTCGAGGGGAGGAAAACAAGGTTCTTAGGCCCTAAGCAAATCCGTTTGGACTCAATGGCCATGAAAAAAGATATCACAAGATTTTCCATTGAAGAGTGTACCTCTACGGTTCAATGGATTCTCTCCACGAGCCGAAGGCCTGACATTCATGTTGTCAGTGTGGTCATCGAGGAGACCTTCTCAGTCCCTCCTCTGATCCCCAGGATCCGATCTTGCTGATCCAGCCACTCCCTGGACTCACCTGGGGCAGATCCGTTTGGATCCATTGGGTGGTGAGGCATGTGTGGTTTCCATGATGGTTGAGGTGGGCAGAGAGTCGCCTCCTGCCCCATTTTTAGATAGCTTCTAGAATCTTGTCTCTGCTTAATGCAAGGACTGCTAATGGAGCCCCTCTGAAATTCGTAAAACGAATTGAGGATGTTCCAGTAGTTGCTCTACTACCAGAGGATACTATTTGGGTGGCTCTCTCACTGGAAGAGAGGGTGTTGATAGGGCACTTTACCAGAATATGGCCCTCACCTAAATCCACCGAGAGCTGGGTTCAAAGGAACTTGAGGCCTCTGATCTTGAAAAATGTTGCTTCCTATTCAATAGGTCGTGGTTATTTCTTATTCGATTTTGAATCCAAGGAGGATAAGGACCTAATATTCAGAAATGGATCCTACTTCATGGGGCCACAATGCATTTACCTAAATAGTTGGATGCCAGATTTTGACCTCGAGGCAGATACCCCCAAAGCAATCCCAGTATGGGTTACACGCCCAAATCTTCCTATGCACTGTTGGAATCCAAAATCACTCCAGGAAATTGGGAACTCTCTGGGAAGTACATCGACATGGCAAGCCCAAAAGATCAATATGCATGTGCTCGCATCTGTGTGGAAGTGGACCTTGAAGCTGGATTACCGGAAGCAATAAAGCTAACAGTTTGGAACTGGTTCCATTTCCAAAAACTTGACTATGAGTATCTGTCATTCAAATGCAGAGGGTGCCATGAATATGGGCACTTCCTGCACAACTACCCACAAAAGCATGAGATACAGCAAGACAAGGAGGAAGGATGGAAAATGGTGAAGCGAACCAAGACAAAATCTAAAAGCGGAGAAGCACAAAGGAAATAAGGGAAAAAATGCATCAAGGAAAACCAACCTAGAAGGAAGCCAAGAAACACAATAGGCCAATGAGACGAGGGACGAAACTAATGATACAGAAGAGAAATCTAGCTACGAAGAGACCAAGGAACCATAAAAATAAGCAGTTCCTTCATATCAGTCTGAGAAAGATTTTTCCTCTCTAATCCAGACAGATTCAGAAGCAGAGGTGGTAAAAGAAGGAGAAAGTAAGGGAAAATCAGAGGAAGAATTTGACACGGAGGAAGAGGAAGAGAAGGAAGGGGAAATTGAGATGTCTATACCAAGCAAGAAGAAGGCAAGAGGAAGGAGATCGATAAAAGAAGTGAGGGAGAAATCCACTTACAAGGACAAACTACAAGGCTCCCAGTTAACTCTAGAAAAGCTGTTGTGAAATACCAGAAACACACGTCAACAAGGGCAATTCCAGACAAGGATGCCCTTTTCTACCAAAAGTAAGTAATGCGGATCCTCTCCTGGAAATGTAGAGGTCTAGGAAGTAAAGTCAAGGAAGAAGCTATGAAAGACTTAATTTATTTAGCCCAACCATACATCTTATTGATCCTAGACACCAAGATGGAGAAAGATGCATTTCTCCAGGTTAGTGCAAAATTCTGGAAGAAAGGAGAAGGATTCACAATCAGCTCAAGGGGAGCCTCCAGAGGCGTTGGATCACTATGGAACGATCATAAATTCGAAGTATCTGATATCCAGCACAACACTCATTGGATTCTCACTATGCTGCTACATAAAGAAACTAAAATCCAGGTAATATTCTTTATAATTTATGCCCCTGCCGCATATGCTGAAAAAAACGTATGTTGGAGTCTCCTTTAATATGAAAGGAGCAATCTATAGGGAAACTTCATTCTAGCTGGAGATCTTAATATCATTCTAAGTCATGCAGAAAAAAGAGGGGGGTCTTTGGTCAGATATCCCATAAGGGAGCAGGTTGACGAGATCATTATGGACTTGGATCTTTCAGATTTCATTCCTTCTAAAGCGAAATACACCTGGTGTTGGTAATAACTCCCGATTCTAATTAATTATTCAAATGCAAATGCCTATATTTATACATTTCATGAGGCGGTTGATTACTATCCTTTTCGCCTTCCTATCTATTCATATTCCTATTATTTATTTACAATAATCCTGACGGATTATTCTAACAATCCCCCTCTTAATCCGAAGGGGTGTTCGT
>LPNX010290972.1:143563-221974 GCA_001517045.1 Pseudotsuga menziesii
TTTGCAACTAAAACAATAGGATAGAAGAAGAGAGAGTAAAGGTGCAGGTCTAAGTCTCTGCCACCTTCCTCAAGCTTTACAACAATGTATCAGTATCAGAAATCAATGCAGCTCTATCGTAATCTTTACACAGTAATCAATGATACACCAATTGCACTAGCATTTAACTTATCTGAGTTTATGCACCGGCAACAATAGTTAAAGAAGCAGGTCTAAGTCTCTGCTACTTTTTACAATACAGTCTATGTAGAATAACAACTACACAGCTCCAATACACAACTTTCCACAATGCATCAGCATCCCAGCAGCCACACCATGCACAGGAATTAGGTCAAAAAATTAGGGTTTGTGTAATCCAACAATCACACCAAAATTTTTACCTCCACGCAGACATCTTCAGTCAGCCTTCAACGCAGATAGCCTTCAACGCATCCTTCAGCAGTCTTCAGCACTCAGTCTTCAACGCATCAGCTTCACGCAGGTGATGTGTGTCTTCACGCAGCAGATATGAGAGAGTTCCTATGTCTAGGAGGAATATCTTTACTTCAGGCAGGTGATTTTCCTTGTGTCCAGCTTCACGCAGACGATGGCTTCACTCAGGCTTCAGCAACACAATCCTGAAGTAAATCTGAATGATACTTTACTCCAAAAATCTTTATTCACACGCCGGTTGCATAGGTTGCACAGGGTGCTATAGTTTTCAAGCCTGACAACAAAAACATTCAAAATCTGGCTAGGGCACAGGCAACAAAACTCAAAATAATCGCTTCAGATTCCAAGCTCTGCATTAACCGCGTAGGGTTTATACAATTTTAACTTCAATAGTCTTCGGCTTTTTCGGCACCGGCGGGGGAAGCTTGGGAACGGTCACGCTCAGCACTCTCCACGCAAAAGAGAGCATCGATTCTCCTCCACGCTGGTCTTCGTGTAGTATTCAGTCTTCAGCCAGCTTCAACGATCTTCACAGGTCCAATATAGATTCAAACCCACGCAGTCTTCAACGCGAGGTATACTCACGCAGTCACGGGCCTCCACGCACAGCATTCACAGGCCTCCACGCAGTATGAGAGCATCAATCTTCAACGAGTTCTTTCAGCCATTGCAAATGCTTCACATCCATTTCAAGCATAGTCTTCCAGTCTGTCAAAGAAATGCAGTCATAAAGCGATATTCAGATGATGAATGTCACACAAGAATTAGGGTTTACGCCTATGAAGAGAGCCCACGCTGGAAATCACAGTTATCTTTTATGCATTGGAGAAGAGGTCGCCCTTTCTCTATTCAAAGAATCGCTTGATGAAAGGGCCTTTCATTTCCCTCTCTTGAAGGCACCTTTAGAAAACAACGCTACGTTATTTGATAATCCTCCCTCCTGACTGTAATAAAAAATGGCAATTCTAACAGCTTAATCTCCGTGGCTATGTCATAAATGATTCTCCACAGGCTTACACGATCTCACAATAATTCAATAATTCAAGTGATGACTATTAGCATAACAAATTAACCATTGCATTGATGAAGGCACTTCATAGCGACTCAAGGATACAAACACGGGCATAATGTTTCATGCCATAAACAATCTAGCTGACAAAATTCTATGAAGGAGGAGGGTTCGACATCTGCAGCAGCATCAGCAATGGGTATCGACTTAATTTTCGGTGGCAGGAGCAAGAAGATCAGGCGTACTGCTCCCAAGAGCGCTGATATTTACCTTAAGCTTCTCGTGAAGCTATATCGTTTCTGGCAAGGAGAACCAATAGCCACTTCAATGCAGAATTAGGGTTAGGAATATAGAGAGCTAATTCATATGTTCTGGCAACTTAGCATCTTTGGACTTGTTTCATTCCTCAGCGCAGGTATCAGGCTGGGAGAATAACACATACAGAATGCGCAAAGGCTGGGCATAGGTGGGGAGAGGAGAAACGCACGCAGGAGGAGGAGTAACGCATACAATGCATGCGACTCCACTGGCAGACTGATGGAGCAGTCTAGCAATGGACTGGCAAGCAAAATGCCAGTAATGGGCAGAAATGCAGCAGGAGTTATGGCAGACAACCCTGCTCTGATACCACTTGTTGGTAATAACTCCCGATTCTAATTAATTATTCAAATGCAAATGCCTATATTTATACATTTCATGAGGCAGTTGATTACCATCCTTTTCGCCTTCCTATCTATTCATATTCCTATTATTTATTTACAATAATCCTGACGGATTATTCTAACACCTGGAATAATAAGAGGCTAGGGCTAAGGCATATAGTTGCCAGGATGGATAGATTCTTGGTCCAAGACTCCTTCCTCCTCCTGGGACTGAATTCTACTTCCAAAATGTTTCCTTTTGGGGGATCTAATCATAAACCAATTTTGCTCGAGATGAGGAATGACCTTAACCTTGGCCCAATTCCATTTAGATTCAGCCTGTTGTGGGTTTCCCACATGGATTTATTGGGAATTGTTGCGGATGCATGGTCATCCCCAGTCACGCGCTCATTATTTTTCTTATGGGAAGGAAAATTAAGAAGAGTAAAGAAGGTGCTCAAAGCTTGGGCAAAATCGATTGATACTCCAAATCAAAAGAAAGTCCAAGCAACGTTAAAGCTTGAGTGTCACCAAATTGACATGGAAAGCAAACAAATTGTTGAGGAGGATCTAAAGAAGGGAATAAATCTGCAAAACGAACTTCATGTTGCCTGTAGGCAGGAGGCTGAAATGTGGAGACAGAAAGCTAGGTGCCACTGGCTCAAAGATGGGGACCGTAACATAGGTTTCTTTCACAAGCAGGTTGAGGCAAGGAAGAATTTCAAATATGTGCATGAGATACATTTTCAAAACCATGTTAATAAGGACTATGGGGACATCAAAGCAGAAACGTCCAGACACTTCAGCGAAATCTACACGGCTGAGCCTATCAACAACTCTGAAAATGACCTTATGGAGTTAATCCCTCGAACTGTCAAAAGAGAAGACAATGAAAGACTGATCCAAAGGGTCACGATGGAGGAAATAAAAGATGTTGTGGATGATATGGAGGATGACAAGGCACCAGGCCCGGATGGGTTCCATATTAATTTTATTAAGGCGTGCTGGGGAATTGTTAAAATATACTTATTTTAAATGGTTATAAAATCTTAGAGGTGCGATAAAATTGGTGGTAGCACAAACTCAGCTTTCCTAGCACTCATTCCCAAAGAGAAGGATGCCACTTCTTTTGACAGGTTCCTGCCTATTTCCTTATGCAACATTGGTTATAATATAATCACGAAGATTATGGATAGAAGATTAAAAAACATTCTACCATATATCATACCCGAGAACCAAGGAGGCTTCATTAAAGGTAGGAAAATCTGGGACAATTTCATTTTGGTCCAAGAGGAAATTCATTCCAGCCAAAAGAATGGTGAAAAAGGAATGGTGGTGAAAATAGACTTAGCCAATGCCTCTGAAAGAGTCTGCCATTCCTTTCTCTATCAAATCATGCTAATATTTGGATTTGATCCAAGCTTCATAAGATGGGTCAAAGCATGCATTAGTAAACCTTGGTATGTCCCGCTTATTAATGGAAGGGAGAAAACTTTTTTTCAAGCTTCAAGAGGTCTGAGGCAAGGATGCATGCTTTCCCCGTTGCTCTTTGCAATCCAAGATTCGGTACTTAGTCTTTAGCTAGAGCAAGCTAGGAGGGATCAAGAGCTCTCTAGCATCAGAATGGCTCGGGGAACGAAAGATATCAATCACGTGTAGTTTGCTGATGATACAATCATGCTCGAGGGTGCCAGCTAGTGTGGAGAACCTCCTACAATGAACAATCAAAATGCATGATATAACAGAAATATTGGAGCCCAAAGAGATTTTATTGATCGCGGGCCACTTTGAGGGGGCAACCTCCTTTGAGCAAGCTCAATACAAAATAACTCTTCGATACTTTCATTAGCCTCAAAACATACGTATATACTAAGTCTAATCTAAACAACTATTACCACCCATGAATGTGGGATAATGCAACATAATAACTAGACAACTTAACAACTATTACTTACTCCCCACGAATGTGGGATAATACAACATACTAATGGGACGACTTACAAAGCATATGTGTCCGATAAAATATACTAACAAAATAAAGAGGAGGGTTGAAATGGGTTCTTAACAGCTAGATCATTGCTAGAAGGATGCAAACGAAGAAAAACCATGTCACCGACTTGAAAAGTGTGCTCAGAACGATGCTGATAGGCTTGGTGTTACATGCGGGTTCTAGCCATGTGAAGATTGTCCTGCAGAAGGTGAAGAATCTGATGTTGGTTTCGAAGAACCATGTCAACGGCCTGAATTGGTGAACTGATGGGGGTGTATGGAAGGAGTACTGGAGGTGTGTGACCATAAACTACTTCATATGGAGTCATTTGAGTTGCAGTATGGTAGGAAGTATTGTACCACCATTCAGCGAGAGGGAGCCACTTTTCCCACATATGTTGTTCTTCAGAGGTGAAACAACGAAGATAAGTTTCCCAATAGTTGTTGATGACTTCATTCGGACCATCTATTGGTGGGTGATAAACTAAACTCATATTCATTTTGGTGTCAGTAATGAGAAAATGACTTGTGAAAGGTGCGTTGCGGTCTGAGACAATGGAAGAAGGGATTCCATGAAGAAGGAATATCTTGTCCATGAAAATTTGTGCGATTGAGGAGGTGGTATATGGAGGTCTGAGAGCACAACAATGATGATATTTGGAGAGTCAATCAACCACAACCAAGATTACGGTCTTCCCTCCATATTTAGGGAGCCCTTGAAAGAAATCCATCGAAATATATGTCCAAATCCTTGTAGGGATGGGAAAAGGTTTGAGCAATCCAAAACGGAGTGTAGTTTCACCTTGGTGGCGTTGACAAGGAGCAAATTCGGAAACCATCTGTTGAAGTTCTTGTTTCATTCCCTTCCAAAATAAGTGACATCGTGCCCTCTCATATGTTTTCATGAACCTAGAGTGCCTTGTCAATGGAGAAGCACGGAGTTCATAAAAGACTGCATGTTTAATATCTGTGCTCTAGGGAAGCACCAGACGACCCTTGTATCTCAAAGAAGAGCCATCCCAAGAGAAATGTGGTACCATAGAAGGGTTATTGGCCAACAGTTGGATGATTTCAGATAATGAGGAGTCATTGACATAGCCTTGTTGAATATGATGCTGAGGGAACATGGTTGTAAGCCATTGAATGTGTGTTTGTTCCCATTGACCGAAAATTGCAGTCAGAGTTCAACAAAATCCCATAAGATGGGTCTAAGTGTGCGTAACCATTGAGTTCCCAAAATCACATCACATCCTCCTAGAGGCATGACAAACATGTTAGAGCGCAAGTTATAATCTCCAATAGAGATACACACATTGCGGCACTTTCCTTCACAAGGTAAGGTGCTCCCATTGGCAACCATGACTTGAAAGATGGAGCAAGGATGGACAAAACTATCAGGTTGTTTGGCAATCTGAGGATCAATGAAGTTATAGGTTCTTCTAGAATCAATGAGTATTGTAATAGGAATCTTGTTGAAGAAACCCTTGACCTGCATGGTTTGTGGGGCGATGACTCTGGCTAATGCATGGAGAGATATCTCTGGGTGTTCAGCATGAGAATGAGGGTCAACAGGCGGCTGTTGAATGCCGACCTGATCGTCTACTAGATCCTGAGCAACTTCACAAATTTCAAGTGCAAGCGGAGAAACCACATCCAAGAGATAGGGTTTTTGTTCAGTGCATTGTTGTCCTCGGGTGAATTTCCCATCACAATTATAACAAAGTCCTTTTCCCTATGTGCCTGCATCTAGGCTTCAGACAAATGCTTGATAAGAGTGGGTCTAGGAGTTGGAGGGATTGGACGCCTTTGGGAAACCATATTGCTGAATGGAACAAAAGTGGATTTGGGGCATTGCTGAGCCTTGATCTTGTCCTCTACAAAATTATCCAACCCTAGGATTTCCATCATTGTGTTGGGACAGAACATGTTAACCTCAGATCGAATTGTATCCTTAAGACCACTGATAAAACAAATCCTATAGAATGCATCAAAAAATCCTTCTATGTGCTTGACTAATTTCTCAAATTCTATCTGATACTCTCTCACCGTGCCAGTCTGGTGAAGTTTGGTGGGCTCTCCTGTGAATTCATCAAAACCACTAGGGCCAAATCGATGCAAAAGGAGTTGGCAAAAATTTGTCCACTGGGGCTCTTCATGATCCTTGATGTACCAATAGAACCATTGAAGGGCTTCACGTTCCAAATGAAATGATACAAGTGGGACTTTGGTGACATCAAAAGTGTTATGCATATTAAAGTATTGTTCTGCCTTGTGTATACATCCACTTGGATAATCACCATTGAAGCGAGGGAATTCAATCTTCGGCCCACAAAAGTTTCTGGAAGCAGAGAATGCAGTGCTGGCAGAAGACTCAAGCTGTTGTCGGTTGCTCATGGCTGAATACTGAAGATGGAGGTCGAGAAATATTTGATCTAGATCTTCGAGTTTGGTCTTGAGGGTGACAAGTTCTTCTTCCATTTATCTATTTGCTCCTGCGCGGGTGACAACCATAAGCAAGAGTTTTTTTTTTTAATTAAATCGGAAATGGGTGAAAAAACAAAAACAAAGAGGGTTTTAGAAAAGGAAAATTTTGAGTTGGTAAAAGAAGCAAGTGGATAACTAGGTTGTGGACACTTTTTGAGGGACAAGGAAACAAAAAATGTGAAGTTCAGAAGCGGGTGAAAAAATGAGATAGAATTTCAGGCTTCGAGAAGTGGACTTAGGATAGAGTCCTCGATGAATGAAATATGTAGAATGGAATGACAGGGGTTATAGTGAATTTTAAAGGGAAATGGAGCTAAATCAAGGAATATATGGCTAAAAAAATAATTTTTATTTTTATTTTATTTTATTTCCTAAAGAAATGATCTGTGGCGGTGCTAGAAAGCTGTGCTTTATCGACTTGAATTGGAGTAAATGATTTGTGACAAGCCTGGAATTCTGTGTGTTATCAACTGTAAATAGATATGGACCCTAAGTATATTCGGCTTCCTAATGGTTCAAAGGTAGTCACTCGCCCACCAAGGCTGTCTCAGGCTTGAGTATTGGGGCAGTACCCCTCACTTCACGGCGCAGGTAAAACTGCTCACCGCTTGGCCAAAAACGACAACTCTTTGGTTTTTCCTCATGGATGGGAATCTAGTCAATCTGGTGGGGGTCGTTTCCCTTTTCACTTGGCAAGTCCTCTCAATGGCCAACTACTTTGGGGTTCCTGTGGTACTCCTCACATTGAGTTTTAGGGCTATGCCCAAGTACTTCCCACAGTTAAGCGGATAGGATTCATTCCCTGATCCAAATTAAAAATACAACTGCAAGAAGAAGAACTACTGCAATAATCACAGTGCCAGAAAAAATGTGGCAGAAATTCCACCCAAAGCTCAAAAACTCGTAATTAGAGCTAGGGTTTTAAAACGAAAACTTTTAAAATGAGTGTAACCCAATCTATATTCCTCAGAATCACTATTATAGCCTGTTTCTGGAGCTGGAATAACCACTCTGTTTCTACCCATGAAATCAGAAGAGAAATTTGGGTACCCGGTCAAAATATTTTCGCTCTGCAATTTCTGCGGACGCCACCGAAATTCTGAAAAATTACTGATTTTAAATCCGCGATATCTCCACTTTTAGAACTCCAAATGAGATTAATTGTTTTTTGAAACTGTGTATTTTTGAAAGAGGGATTCAGATATGCAACCTGTTTATTCCGATTCTATGCAGAAAGTTTCAGAAATTGATCTGAAAGTCGCCGCCCAATTTTGCCCTCTTTTTTTTTTGAAAAGAAAAAAAAATTTCCCACTTGTGCCAAGGAAAGTGCTCGGATACCAGATGTGGAGAACCTCCTACAATGAACAATCAAAATGCATGATATAACAGAAATATTGGAAGCAAAAGAGATTTTATTGATCGCGGGCCACTTCGAGGTGGCAACCTCTTTTAAGAAAGCTCAATACAAAATAACTATTCGATGCTTTCATTAGCCTCAACACATACTTATATACTAAGTATAATATAAACAACTATTACCTCCCATGAATGTGGGATAATGCAACATAATAACTAGACAACTTAACAACTATTACTTACTCCCCATGAATGTGGGATAATACAACATACTGATGGGACGACTTACAAAGCATATGCGTCCGATAAAATATACTAACAAAATAAAGAGGAGGGTTGACACAGGTTCTTAATAGCTAGATAATTGCTAGAAGAATCAAGAATGAATTGGATCGCCATTGTCAAGCTTCAAAAAGTAAGCTTAACCTTAGGAAGAGCTTGATCTATAACTGGAATATTAATCCAAGGGAGATGTCGAGAATCTCTCGTATTCTAGAAATTGAAGGAGTGACTGGCTGGGACTCTTTTAAGTATCTAGGGGTCCCAATCTTCAAATATAAACCAAAAAGCTCGGACTCGAATCCACTTATTGAGAAAATTAAAAAAAAAAAATCTAGGATGGGGAGCATCTTGGTTAAATCTGGCCTAGAAACCGGTATTGATACAAGCAGTTCTGAACAGTTATCCTCTCTATCAATGCTCTCTACTGCTAGATCCTCCCAAAATGCTTGCAACAATTGAAAGCTTGCTGAGATCCTTCCTTTGGCAAGGAGGGAAAAATGGTGGAAGGAAAAATTATGCACTTATCAGTTGGGAAAAAATTAAAATGCCTAGGTTGGAAGGAGAACTGCAGATTAAAGACTTGAAGATCCAAAATATGGAATTGGGAGCTAATATTCTTTGGAAAATGGTAGATTCAAATCCCTCCTGAAGAAGTTAGGTAATTACGCACAAATACTTCTCTGGTTCGTGACTCCGGTGTCTTGACAATGAGCCATAGAACCAACAAGGCACTTCCATCTTTTCCCTATGCAAGAAGGCGTTGCCCAGGTTCAATGAGGAGCTCCATTGGATGCATGGCAATGGTAAACTTATAAATCTTTGGAAGGATACAATCCTTGGGAAGCCACCTCGCTATCTCCCAAGAATTAAGAACTGGTTGGACATGCATGATATCATCATGTTGTGGGATATTACCGTTTGGGAGGACGAGCCACCATATCGCTCGACCAAATGGCTTCTATTGGAGTGCCTTACAGACCTTGATGATGAAAAAAACCAGTTGATATATCATTTTTCAGGCATTGCATCGGTGGCAAAAGGAAGAAGAGACTGACGTGGATGGGGAGGTTGCTCTAGAAAATACACAATGGTTGAAGGTGCTAAGAAATTCGCTCTGTTCCCAACTGTGCCATCTAATTCGGCAATATCGAAAAAGTTGTGGGATATCAAAATGCTGCCCAAGATTGATATTTTTGCTTGGACACTGGTGCATGGGAGGATCCTCATCGGAGATAATATGGAGAGGAGAGGATTCATTGGTCCATTTCAGTGCCCACTATGTTCTGAAGCCAGCGAGAACATTCAACATCTCTTTTTTGATTTCCATTATGCCAGTAGCATGTGGAAGCAAATGACTAGTCCTTGGGTGGACAGAATTCAATTGTCGGGAAACATTCAGCAATGCTTCATCAACTGGGAGAAGGCGTATAATGGAGATCTAGATTTAAAAAATATTGGATAAAGTTATCAAAAATCATTTGCTAGTGCATTTGGATCGAATGTAATCTCAGAACCTTTCAGGATAAAGCTCAACCTGCTTGGAAAACAACAGCCAAGGTGCAAGCTCTACTAGGAGAAATTGTAAGTGTTATGGTGATTCCCAAAAATAAAGCTAAACTAACAGATAGCGAAAGTAATTGGTTGCAAAACTTCAATTTTTTCTGTTGATTCTGATTTGGGCAAAAAACATTTGGAAAATTGGGAAATCAGATTTGACAAATCTCAAATTGAGAATTGGCTGAAAGAGAGGAAGATCTTTAAAATGTTTTTTTACGGATCTTCAAAGGGGAATCCATGCATGGCAAGAGAGGGAGGGGTCATCATTTTCCCAGAAGGGAAAATTGAAACTGAATACTTTTGGAATATAGGGGAGGATTCCAATAATATGGCCGAGGCGTATGGGTTATGGAAAGGACTCAAGCTGCTGAAAAATAAAGGAGTGGATGAAGTCATGGTCTTAGGAGACTCCCAGATAATAATCCAAGTAATGAATGGGGCAATTCAATGCATAAATCCTAGGTTAGACAGGCTGCTCAAAAGAACTAAATCCATCTCTAAGTTGTTTAGACAGACTGAATTCTTTCATATCCTTCGTGAGCTAAACAATATGGCGGATCATGTCGCTAATAAATCAATGACATTAGGTAGAAATGGAATATCTGTAAATCAAGATTTAAGTTTAGCTTTCCCTCCCTAAAAGGCATGGTTCTGGGCTTAACTAGAGAGATTGTCGTGCATGGAGGAAGTGGAATTGCAAATTGCTGCTCTAGTTTGCATAAACCACATATCTTTCAGTGGTTTCATCGTTGAATTTTAATATATAACATATCTGTTTTTGTCAAAAAAAAATGAAGAAAGCTATCACAAGAACTAATCATAAGGGTTATGTTCTACAATACCATGGGAATTGGGCAAAGGATCAAGAATAATTTAAATTGTGATTTTTTATTCTCAATAATGCCTATGTGTTCTATGGCATGCTTTTTAGTGCACATGTGCTTTAGAACACACATGCATTATTTTTTTGTTTGTTTTTCACACGAATAGTTAAGGACACATACATAGATACGTTGTTAGAAGCCAAACAACTAGAATTGCATAGAGTTAAAAAAGGCCAAAATATGTCTCACAAACCTAGATTTGTAGACTGATGTCTATCTCAAAATATCCTTATTACAAACTAGGAGTGATTCCAACTCTTAAAACATCTAAAACTTTATTTCTTAACAAAAGTTCCAGATAACAAATTTCAAACAAATATTGGCAACTATGCTAATATTGGATAAAAGGGCCCCTTTGTGAGCCTCTTCCATAGAAATGTCCTCCATCCCAAGTCCATGATCATGAGGTATTTTTGTTTCCCATACGAAGTTACTTCCAACTATTGTATTGTGTCTTCATGCACACATTGCTCTGTAATTGAACCTATTGACAATGACAATAAAAGTGGCAAGTGATTGTCAGTTCCTTGCAAATCCTAAAGTTATATTAAAGTGAATATCAAGATCATTTGTAATTTTCTCATCTTTTGTCTTCTGTTGCTCAAGGTGCAGTTCCAATTCCTCCTCTACCACCTGCTTCTCCATGTATGTTAATATATTCAATTTCCTGGTGCATTCCCTCCAACTAGTTGGAGAGATGCCTTTGAATTTTTTTAATGTCACTTAATCCATCACTAGAGTTTCCTTCAAAAGAATAATGCTAGCAACTATAATATGAAAATTGAAGAGAACCACTTCCCTCAACGTTTCCATCGAGTCAATGAATGTGCAACCCACCAAAACCCAACATAATTTCTAACATAGGAAATCTCTATTTGCTTCTCACAAAGATTCAACATGGAAATATGAGAGAAACAAAAGAGAGAGGAGGAGGCCCTCTTACCTTTTCCAAAGAACATGCCCTCCTTGTGCCTTGTTGTTTCTATATGACCAAGACAAAACCTTCCATCCTTGAATCCAAACACCACAACCAAATTCACACCTAACGATGAAGCCAACATACAGGGGAGGAGTCCAAGTACCAACCTTGATCTTTGAGATGTATCTTTAAAACAAGCCCAAATATCCCACCTTCTTGTTGTTTCACCATAAATTCTAACATAAATTCTCAATCATGCCGAAGTAAGGATGAATGGGGGAGAGAATTAAGGACACAAGGGGGAGTTAAAGCTCCTCCCTTGGTCCTTGCCATGGGATTTATGTTTTCTACCACTTGCGTGGCATGTCTGCAATCACTTGTGCACATTAATTCAACATCACTCCAAGATATGGGTTATTCACCTACTTTATCATGAGCATCATCACTATTATACATAATTGTTGACAATATTAGCCCCGTTTCCATCCCCTCTATCACCATGTAACCTCAATAATATAACAAAAAATTGAACTAAAGTCATGAGTTGAGCATAAAATATTGTTGTGCGAAATATCTTTAAAAATACACACAACCTCATTGCATTAAAAGCCTTGAAAACTCCAATGGGGACCCCAAAAAAATTGTTACTCTTAATTACAATATGCCTTCCAAACACATCTAGTGGCTAAAAGTGGACATTCCCAAACCATTATTTCAAAAAAATTCCTTTGATATGGTTTATAATACCTATCTTCATCCCACCAAGTCATCAATGAAAATGGATTATTCACATTGGAGCTAGATCCAAGATAAATCCATTCAAGTATGTAACAAATGAACAATGTTGAAGGAGGTTAAGAGATAAAGGATTCTCAGTATCATGCAAGATAGAGCAAATTATTTGACCATTTACTTCTTCCTAATCAAGTTGATAATTAAGGAGTCGTCCCCAAAAGCCACAACAAACTTAATTCGTTGTGAACAAAGAATATTAATCCCACAATATATAGCATGGATCTTTGATTGATTATTAGTCATTGTTCCCAAGCCCCAAGTGTAGCTTATTCCTTGGTTTCCAAGTCCATATAGGATCCCCCTCCCCCATTGTTCCTACCACCCCTAGACACACCTATGTTATTATAATGTGTGTGTGCTCTTTAAATTCAAATTTTATATTGAGAATTCCAAACATTGTGTTTGGTGACTTCATTACTTTAAATTTAGGTTCAAAATGACAAACCTTGTAGTTTGAGCAACAAAAACTTCAGAATCTTCATTTTTTTTAATGCCTTTTGATATCTATATTTTTCACATTATTTTAAAGTAAGCCACACAAATCCATCGCCGATGAAACTACACATATAACTATGGTTATAGATTCCAAATATATAGTTTTTTAGATATTATTATTTAATATTTTTATTTATTTTTGTCTCATCATATATCAAAATCTTAAAACATGTACACCTTCTATAACTTTTTATTGCCTTACATTTTCTAAAAAAAAATATACACTACACTAGCACGAACCAAGATCTATAATCTAAAATAAATAATTTGTGTGATTATGCTAACACTCTCAAACCCTATATTAATGCATGAACTTGTAATTTCAAGATTATAATGACTTTTATAATTTAAAAAAATGTAAAATTAACATTAAATTTTTTGAAAAAACAACCATACACAAGAACAATGCATTCTTTACAATTATTCAATTTTTTAAAAGAAATTTCATCATTTAAGTAGTCAAACCTTAATTAACATGAACAAGAGCATTATATTTTGCTAGGAAAAATAACAAGCCACTTAAAAAAAAATTCAAATTTTGCATAGTCATATAACTAGCAATTGCCCCAAGGAAGGTGCAATAATACGCCGATAAGGTAGTTGTTAGAGGGTAAGCGAAGAAAAAAATGGAACATTGAAACGAGGTAGTGGGAGATTGCAAGTAATACCAAAAAAAATGGAGCACTTCAATTTATTGAAAAATCAGAAAATTAACAGTTTAACATCACATTATACAGTGAACATGCCATCTCCAATGTGTTGTATGAAATAGCAAGAAAATAGGTTGTACTCCATTCCTGGTTGGACACACATCACATATAGGGAAAATTGTATCAGATGCATAATTTTTGCAATAGCCCTGGATGAGCATACAAACTTAAAAGTGAAAGCTCTTAGGAAACTACAGTCAGCTGGTTTCTTCCTCTCAAATATAAAAGAAATATAAAAGAAACAAAGTGGACCAAGATCATGATGAAATTAAAGCAGAGGCCTGCTTGTTGTATATTACAAATGACCTGCTGGAGGTGACCACACTGTGACAAAATAGAACATAATTTAAAACATACAAATAGTTCCACTATATGGATGATGTAAATTTATTTGCTTTGAGCCTCCTTCTGCAGCTTTGCCATTTTTGCAATCATGCTTAGATTGTGAATGAGATATTTGACACTGCCTGATTATCTCACTAAGTTTTCCATTTGTTCCAAGGGCTGATAGTCAAAGATATAATCCTCTGAAGATGAAACATTGGACAACTCCTTAGATTCTTCTTGCAAATTGTACAATGTATATTCTTGTTAAATACAGTTCCTGATAAGGCTAACGTTCTTCCTGCAAATTGTACAATTTATATTATTGTTAAACACATACCTTAACAAAATTCGTCTATAGAAATCATAAAAAAATCCAGAATATACACATTTCAGCAATTGCTAAAAAATTGCAGAATATACACATTTCAGCAATTGCACAATATTCAAGTACAAGAAATTTGCAAAACCTCTTAGTAATTATTATTCAGTCGTGAGCAAGGTATTCCAACAAAGATATGATTTAATTTCAAATGAAACGTCTCCAAAATGTACAACAGTAAATGTGATGCAAGTTCACATGCTCTATCTTTTATTTGACTAATTTGAATTAAACTTTGACTGATCATATACTTCCATTTTCTAGCTATGTGACTTGTCCTGTTGCCAATATAGGATACTATGGTCATGTCTTGGCAACCATATCTCCATTCTATTTACAAATACTAAATTCTATAATATTTTATGGATTTTTTGTGGTGGAACCCTGAAAAATCTTTTGGTATGGATGTCAAAAATGTTGGTTGGTTCCAAAACTTGTACAACTGTAGTTACCAGAGTTTCTAAACTGTTGAGAAATACCGAATTTCCTTCCATTAAATTAGTAAACTAAATTAGCAAATTGCTGGTTAGGTCTATAAAAATGCAAGATTTGACATGAATATTTCTAACAGTAAAATAATTGTGCCTATTCTTTTTAGATGCACTAACCAACAAATTACCTGTTGAGATGTTGGCAAATAGTTAAGTTGTTTACTGATTGGATAACTAGGCATGTCATAAAAATAAATAAAATGATGCCTTGGAATTGACCGCAACCCATCTACAAATTAAAACTCACTGGCTTTTATACCTAGAAATATGCAACCTTACATTCATATGAGGCAGTCTAGGTGAATAAATGAGAATCAAACCAGCCAATGCTAGAACAAGTCTAATAAAGCTCGGTAATATATTGGCCAAGCAGTCCTCAAATTGAGTATTTGAACCAAAAAATTTCCTTAGGAAATGACAAGATCTGAATTCATCCTACCGGTACAATGTTTTTTCATATGCAAGTGTATATGAGTATAACCCTAACTAGAAACATCAAAAGAAACAAAGTAATAGTGAAACTTATAAAGCAAATGGAGATGACAAACTGGATGTTTTGTTAAGCCAGACCTAAAAAGAAGCAAGAAATAAACTCACTTTATTTTAAAAATATGATAATTCACCTAAACAATATGTTGTAACAAAGCTAATATCATCTATAGGAAATCCCATCTTAAGTTGAGTCTGAGAAAGCCATCGAAACATTGCATCATGTAAGACAACCTCTATCCATTGAAAATTGGAAATAATAAATATAATTTGTCTTTGTATGTTTCTGTGAAAAGTTTTTGAGCATTGGCTTGGTATGTGAAAACTCAAAACCTTTGTCTGTGGTAGGCACATGCATACTTACTATATGTGAACTTACTGACAAATCACATATAGATAAGACTTCATCCCTAAACTATGATTGGCTAATTAGTCACCAAAGTTTTTACACATCACCCAAAAAAAAGTAAAAATAAAAAAAAATGCAATACACGTGTCTTGTTAAACAGAGGAAAACAAATCAAACCATACACCATACACTTTGTTGCATTAGAATACAAAAAGGTCAAACCATCCTTTGTTCACAAGGAGAGCATTATAATGGCAAACACATTTTGATTCATGATAGTTTCACAAATGACTTCATAAATAGAAATATGTACCATTGGGAAGTTGTGGGTCACTATGTAAAATCCACCAGCCTAAGAAAAAGATATAAGTAAAAACGAGGATCAAATAAAAATTGCAATTGCAATTTTAATTTGAAAAAAAAAACTATGGATGATAGATATATGAGTTAAAATGAGAAAAGATATACATACACCGAGTGATCTGATCTTATAAAAATAAACTATCTTTTATTTGACTGATCTGAAGTAAAATTTGTTTGATCTGATACTTCCATATTCTAGCTATGTTAGTGGTCCCGTTGACAACATTTAGCGATTTGTGAACCCTTTTGCTTTCTTCCAGCTTTGGTTACACAAAATATGTCAGCCACTTCAACCTTCAGATTTTCAATGTCCTTTTTTCCTGCCAACCCTTTGTTGAAGTCCTTGAGAAGCTTCCTGTGTTTCTTTTGGATAGACAAAGTGATGAGAATCGATTGGTGCAAGAACTCTCCAATCTGTTCAAAACCGGCTTCCTTAAGACCTCTGGAGGTCATTGTAGGGTTACCTGCAAAGAAAGAACAAGTTATTGAAATATAAACACCCAATCCAAACAATCAATATTCAACCTCCATTCACCCACTGGCGAATGATAATTTCCTATTTAGTATTAATTTCTAACCTCAACAACTATTGATATATGAATTAAACCTTCAACCATCCAATCGAAGAATGTTTAAGCATGATTACTCTCAAATAGTAAGCACCAATATACTATAAATCATAGTGAGGAAATTCCCTAGTTTTGTGTAGCATGTCATAAGAGATTTAAATGCAACATACACATACCAATACGAACAACATTGGGGGACAAAGCACTTTTGTCACCATAAACTGCATTCTTGTTGATTGTTAGTATGAAATAGTAAGTTCATAGCTATACATTTTTTCATTATGAAATAATATTATTTATAAAAAAACAAAGATTCAACAAAATCTAAGCTACAATCAGTTATTACTTAATTTTTTCTCGAAATATAATAACAATCATAATATTAGTGATGAAGCTTCCTCCTATGCTCCAAAAATCACAAGACCTCTAAATTCATGCCATGCCAACAAAAAGACTACAATATAATTACTAAATCTGAGATGATATTAACGATACGTCAAAATTCATGTCACAACTAGAACTGTATTGTTAGAATAAGGATGAGCATACTTGGGTACATTTGCGAACACTCAACTGGAGAGGTAGATCGAAGGGTGCGAACAGGGTATAATCCATGTATAAGCAATTATAATGGAAATAACCTGGATCTGAAATGCTAAACAATGTAAAAACAACTCAACTATGGAAAAAGAACAAAATACTAAAACATCATACAATCATCAATCCATATCATACAATTAAATTCAAGTACAATTTCTCATTGTATATTGTATGGATCAGTTCCAAAAGATGGTCGGAATAAGTTTCAAAGGAAGCATCTCATGCATTTCAAAGGATAAGGTCCACTGTAAACCCTAGAAAATTTTGGTGGAATAGATAGCCCTCAGAACTAGCACTTAAGTCCAATCTTTATGATGCATCCCCTCGGGCCATGTTTCTTCAAGCACTTCCAAAAAGTAATGCAACACATGGTTGTCACCTAACTTCGCTAATAGTAAAACATGATGCATCCCCTTGGGCTATGCTTCTCCCTTGTTGAGCAAAAAGTGCAAGTGAAACATCCTAAAGAAAGCTCTCACGAACAAACCCTAAAACTCAAACCATGATGAATAGAAATATCTTTCATGCATCTGTTTATGTAGTAGCAAAACATAGAGTGTAAAAAATCTAGGTATGGCCAACATGATCTATTTAGGTAACAGTACCATAGAAATCCAGAGAAAACAGTAAAGGTACCTGAGCAACGATAAGGCCACTAATGTGAGCCATGTCACATAACATCATGGCACCACATTTATCAGCAATGGAGTGGATCCTAGCCTAATCCCAATCCCTGGGATAAGCACTGGCTCCACATATAATAAGCTTAGGCCTGAAATCCAAGGCTTTCTCCTCCAGCTTGCCATAGTCAATGAACCTAGTCTCATGACTGACCTTGTAAGGCAAACTACGCCCATTGCAAGTTTAGTACCTTGAGTTTGATTTACCATTGCAAGTTTAATATATTGAGGTTTGATTTAGTGTCAACCAATATTTGATAACTTTATCTATAAGTTAAATTTAACTGATCTGATAGTTCCACCTTCTAACTATGTTAGTTTTCCTGTTGACAACATTTAGCAATCTATGAACCCTTTTGTTTTCTTTTAGCTTTGGCTACACATAATATCTCAACTGGGTTTGTTTGGTTGGTAAAAGGAATGGTGATGTCTCCATTCAATACATTTTGTTTCTGAGTATAAGACCCTAAAATGATGCAAATGCATACCTTGGAGCACTTTACCATAGTCTCCTCACAAACATGTTAATGGATTTGCAGAGTTGGCCATGACAATTGTCAGGCTTCGTGTGTTCTTCAAGCAACGGGATTTACGTTTTTATCCTGCATGGGCTTTCACGATTCCGACTGTTTTACTTGGAATTCGATTTTCATTGTTGGAGTCTAGGTTTTGGGTAGTAACTACACCAAATGTTGAGCAAGATGAGGGTGGTGGGATACTAAGTCTTTGCAGATCTTGCGCATGGTGTCCCTTTCATGCATATGGATAATGCGTTGAAGGAAGGATCTTATTTCTGAGAGAAGCTTAATAGTAGGGTGGATCGGATTCAATGGGATGTTTGAAGTCGATTGGAAGCATGCTTCAATTTGTTGTAGCGATGCTTGTTGTCCCTTGATCTGTTTGCAGAAGTTGGTAAGGATGTTTAGGTATTGCATGTCCATGTTTGTTTTCAAAGAGCTAGGAAGTGAGAAAACAAAAGCATTAAAAGCTTAACATGTTCAAATAATATAGATTCAAAAAATAATTTATTTTTTTGTAATGGAATTGCTATACTGACAGGTTTTTTTTTTCATGGTAGCAAGTAGCAAAAGCATTAACATATTCACATCACAGATGAAAGGAAAAAAAATCGAAAACTTGTGTAATGGACAATTTTTGTTCTTTTTTTTGTTTGTTCTATTGCAGAGAGAAAAAAATGTTGTAAGTGTAATGTTATGGTAGATTCAAGTAGATGAAACAAAACGAAGTCAAGATGTTGGAAGCAAATAACCAGAAATATATTCATGAGTGCAGGAGTGTTTTTTTTGGGGGGGGAGGGCAGAAGTCGAGGTTGTTTTGTTTTGTTTTTTAGCAAGTGGAAAGTGATAGTAATTGTTTTTTAAGGTGTTTTTTTTTCTTTTATGTGTAACTGAGAAGAGGTGTGGGAAGAAATGCATCGGTGTAAGCATATGTGAGCAACTATGTTAAGTGACATGTGGTGGAATTGATCTGGAGGCAATTAAAGTTTCCTCTTGTTTTTTTCGTTGGACAGAAGGGCTATCCTTTATACGAGCATAGCACAAAAAAGAAAAAGCTGGCATTATGCGTAGGTCAGTGAGTTGTCTAACTCTTGAAACTGCAGTAAATGTTAGCCCTTGTCGGTTGATGTTTCCAATGTCGATTGTTGCCTTCTGTAAGGTCATTCCTTTTGATTTGTAGATTGTTAAACCCTAGGCCACGCGAATGGGAAGTTGACTACGAGAGCCTCTTGTTAAAGGGAGGATCGAGATGTAGCTACGGTTAGAAGCATCCCATGGTGGGTCTTTGTAGTTTATGAAGTCAACAACAACAAACAAAGGAAGCATAGGTGGAGTAGTGGCGGTGTTGTACAAGATTGAAACAACTTGACCAAGAGCACCATTAACAAGACCTACCTCAACCCAAAAGTTTGTTGTAAGCATAACTTGTTGACCAACGACAAGGAGTACGACCATATGTAATTGTTCATCTTCTGGTGCAAACAGTAGTGTTTTTTTCCTAACTTCTATGGAACATAATGCAATGGGGACATTTAGTTGTTTGAGAATTTGTTTGTTGTGGACGACAGCATAATTGTTAGTTGAGAACAAATGGGTGGATTGATCAAATCCATGGTTATTAGTTTGAGAGAGGGAAGAGGATGTCCTTGACATAAGAAGGGTCCAATTGGCAATAGTTGGTGTTTCATTCCTAAGATTGAGGAGAAGTTAGTGGAATTGAATATGAGAAGGGTCATCTCCTTATTGACGGAAAACCATTGAGAGGGTTATGAATGTGTCAAAGGTACACCAAAGTGTGTTTCCACGCGATGCTCCTACATACATGGGGATATATTTGACAGGAGGAAGTTGACCAAGCTCACCTACGAGGATGATAGAGCGACCTCAAAAAGGGCAAGTTCGATGGGAAGGAAAAGCTTCATGAAGAGGAGAGTCAATGTTGGATAAGAGATTTGGGCCAATGAAGCTGATCTCATCAATTAGTACATAGCGTATATGGAGGAGTCGTTCTTGGAGGTTTGCAAGGGCTTGGCCCTCAAGAGGAAGCATAGTATTTATTGGTATCCGAAGGGCAGAATGTATTGTAAGGGCGTTTATGTTAAATGTCGTGATGCCAGTTGGAGCAAGCAGGATAAGAGGGGATGAGTTATCTGTAGACGATGAAGAGAATGCAGCTTGAAAGCACCCAATTAAGTAAGATTTCCTTGTGCCTGCAGTTCCTTGGATGATCATGTGTAATGGTTTTGTGGTAGTGTGTTGTGTGCAGTGGGACATAATAATTTCAAAGGCTGTGCGTTGTCTTGGAGAAAATCAATTAGGAGAAGTAGAAGTTGAAAGAGGTTGTAGTTGTGTTTGGTTCGATGAGTGGATCAAGTCAAGGAATGAGATGTCTGAGTCTTGTAAGTGTAAAGGTATATGTGTCTCGCCCCAATTGTGATTGGTGTCAAAGTCATGATGACCAAGCGTGTCAAGATCATCAAGTTGTAGGTTGTTGCCATGGTGGAGTTGAGAGAGGAGTTCCCATTCGGACATGTTGATAAAGGAGGGAGGATGAACTTCATGAGGGGGAGGTGTATCAACTGAAACATATGGAGGGGGTAAAGGGTGTCGGTCAACATGCTAGTCATTGTAGCTCCCAAGAAAGGATTTCCATGCAGAGACAATTTCCAAGTCTGAGGAGCCAATATCTTTTTGCAAATCACGAAAATGTTTGTATAGAAGGAGTTCACTCCAATAGAAATTGACATAAAGAGGAGAGGTGGAAGGAGGGATGTCAAGGAAATGGGAAGGACACGCACGATTTTGGTCAATTTGTGGGGCTTCCATTGAAATTTTTGTCTATGCACAGAGAAGGACCAAGAGCGGGAAGCTTCAAGAAGGGGTAGTTCTTCAAGTGAAGGGGGTCTTTGCATGTATGCAGAAATGAAGTTGGTTGGTGGGGGGTTGTTGGGGAGGTCTGATGAGACACGTTTGAAAACAGTCTGGGAAGTGTTTAGGGAAACAAATGTATGACTGCAAAGAGTCAAGGGAATTTTTTGTAGCATATGGCAGGTTTCTTGCGATCCAATCTCTCGATCAGCCACGGTTTCGGACAATAGTTTTCGGATAGGCAATAAGATTCCCTCTTTTGTAGGGGAGGTATGTGCAATACGTGTTAGAATGTCATGGTAGCTCTCAGATTTGTTCTCTTCTTTTGAAGCATGCTTTGAAAATGTATGTTAGGACAACATGACGAGAGAGCACCGACTGGAAATCAACATTAGCTCTCCATACTAAGAGCATAAGAGGGTTTTGTACATTTAAAATTTCATCATTTATAGCTGTGATATATATATATATATTTTTTGCCAGAATCGTCAAAGAACATTGAAGATGTTTCATGGAGCTCAAAGGGGAAGCCATGGTGACAAACGAGAGTTGTGCCCTTTTGAAGACAACAGGATTCATTGCATTTTGTGTAGCGTTGCACATAATTGACAAGGGTTTCATAGTCATCATTTTGGTTTCCTTCATGTATGGAGGATGCTGCAAGTGTGCAAGGGTCTTGGTGAGATGCTTGATGGAATGCAGGGATACGAAGGCACGTGGGACAGGGGTTCCATGCAGTTAAGAAGCCATCAAAGTATTTTTTTGCAGTATCAACAGGGAGGGAATAATTCCAATCAAGGTTGTCCATATTGGGTGCATCCTCCAACCAAAGGAATCCGTGTATATGAGAAGAACCTCGGTTTTTCCATTCATACCTAAATTAAGAAGGGAAGAAAAAAACCACAAAGTTAGGAAAAAAGTTGAAATGTTAAGTAGTAAAAGGGAATAAAATGCAAAGAGTGAGAGGAACGAACCTGCACCAGTAATCTTTTGTTTGGAATGTGTGTAGCAAGACCTCTTCAAGGAAGATGGTGAATCTATGGTGCATATATAGAGACATAGTATGTGGATTGGTTATAATGTTATGAATTCTCCATTGGAATTGTGAAGGCAACGAAGTGGGAGGATTGGAAGGCATGAGCATGTGAAGGTCATGCCATTTGGTGTCAGCTGCACTGAGGGTAAAAAAAAAAGTTGGGCTACCAAGTTGGGTGATCATATCATACTGTTCACCTCGTATTTTGTTCCAAAAAGAGCGAATGCCATGCAGAGTAGATCCAAAACACATGGCATGATCAACAACATACGAATCTGACATCTGGTTGAGTTGTGTGCGTAGAGCTGAGACAATTACAGGGAGGGTGTATTCTAGGTTACGTTTAACAAATATAGATACGATGGCTTGGCTACGATAGCACATCATAAGGTTGTACAAGTAGTAGCAGAACCAAGGGTGTTGGGAAAACCTATTATCATGGAATCAAATAAGGTGCAAAGCATATTCTTGCATTTTGATTTTGTAAAGACGGGGTTGTTTTAGCATGGGAACCCCTGTGGGAAATAGTGTTGGGAACGCCATTAAGAGGAGCCCTTCTGTATTGTATTCATTTATTGGATAAATACCAATGGGGGAACAATCATTTAAAGTTGAAGGGGTGGTAAGGGTTGTAGATGCAAAGCACCTAATTTCTTCAGTCTCAATGCGAGAATATGGGAGTGAAAAAACAAAGGATGAGGTTTCAATGCTTGTTGGAATTGGCATTGAAGGTGTTGCATCATCAAGAGCGAGTGAGGGTAGTTGGAGGTCTGACCCAGGGGTTGTAGCATGGTGAAGAAGGGAGGACACATCTGTGGGTTCAAGTGGCAAAGCATGTAATGTTTAGAGGTCAAGGTGGACATCCTTGTAATACAGTTCATTGGAAATTTTGAATTCCAATGCAGCTAGAACATTTGAACGGCTAACAATTAATTCATAAGGCTTGTTTGCAGCATTGAATTTGCGAATAACAAGGATCTCCAAGTCTGCTAAGAGACATGGAAGAGAGGTGGCTATTGTGGAGATGTCTTGTGGGAAACTAATAGTATGGCCGGAGTATTTGTATTGGCCACCATGTGCATGCGTAACTTGAAGTATTGGATTGACTCGGGCAATTAGCATTTCTTCTATTTGAGTCAGGCGTGCAAGTTCACATGGTTGGTTTCTGGGATCCATGTTGTTATCTATGGAGAAGTGATGGCCATGCCGCTCATTAGTACATCAAGAGCATGTATAGATTCCATTTGAAAACTTTGTTTTCATATTTGGATAGGATTTCTTGCATATGGAGCAAACATGAAGTGGGTGGAGGCAAGCAAGTCGATTAAGAAAGCAAATGTGACCATCTGGAAAGGACGTGGTTGGAGGTGGGGGTGTAGTGGATGTGTGCATTGGGGTAAGGTTGACTGAAGCATTGATGTTCCCACGTCTAGATTGATAAATAAGACGTCTCTGCGCATTTTGGCGGTCCTTTAATGTTTGGCTATAAAGAAGCCTTCTACATGCATTTCTTTGTTCACGTGCACTATCGGATGACATAGGTTGTTGAAGAGAAGGAGTTTTCCTTGAACCTGGAGGAGACATTGATGGGAATTTTAAATGTTATAAATGTGTGATTGTAAGAAAAAGTTGAGGCATGTATATTAAAGAAAGATATGCAAAGTACAAATAAGAAGGTATGTCTACATATAGAAAATAACGCATTGTGAAAGTTTTGCAAGAAAGAAGATATAAACCATTTTGTGGATGTATGTGGAGCATATATGTATGTGAAAAGTATCCAAGGAGCAGCATAGTAGAATAAAAAAAACCACATACATGACATATTAAACATTGTATACATGTAAGAAAACGTGAAATGTTGGATGGAAACATATAGATAAATATAGTTTATGTGAACCAATGTAAGTCGTGCTTTAAAATAAAACACGTAATGTATACAATAACACATATGTCATGTGAGCACAAAATTAATAGTAGCTAATTACATTGCAGATATTTGTAAAAAGACAGGAAAGTAAAGGAAAAGTCTATATACAAGCAATGAAGGAAGGAAAGGGGGGGGGGATATAGTGATCGTGATGAAGTAGAAGAAACATAATTGGGTGGAGATGAGGTGGAATGCGTTTGGAGAGATGGGATGGTGTATTGTAGGGTATGATGTCTCGAATATATGGAGGTATAACAAAGGAGTGAGGGAAGAGTAAGATGTGGGAGGGTGAGTAAAAAAGGTGGTTGGAATAGACGAGGGTGGATTGTACGAAGGAGAGGTTAGAGACGGCATGCAAAAAGATGGCTTTGAGTAGTGAGTACATGTATTTATTCAAGGAGCTTGGCTGATGCAGCAACATAAGGAAGCTCTTCAGAATTGACAATGGTTATCTTCAATCGCATAGTGGAGTTGAAAGTCTCTGTCTTCATGGAAAAGGTGAATAGGTATTGTCGTGAAGTTACTTGTAGAGATATATCCTTTATGGCTGAGGGCTCAGTGGCGAGCCGACATAAATATTTTGCAAAGACACCAAGCAGTTTGTTGGCTACATCATCAAAAGTTGTGGCCATGTTGATTTGGCTGGTGTGGTATTACAATGAAAGCTTTAAAATGTACCTATAGTCACATTTTGTGAATTGACCATCACATTTGTTGCAATGCCAAGTGTTGAAAGCTCTATGTGCAATTTTATTCATGCATTGAACACCATCAACAAAGAGAGGGCATGCAAGGAAGTGGAATTCGTCCATGTTAATGTCAACAATGGAAGCGCGTACAAAGAACCATAGGTCCTTATCAGAGGGTTGCATGCTTTGCAAGTCGAAGATTGTTTTAGATGGGTGTGCTCGCGACATAGATCCTATGTACTTGTGACTCAAGGATGGCGATGCAGCACGAAATCCATGATCAGTGTACCATGTTTGAAGGAGATGGGTTGCCTAAATATTTGGATTGATAAGGACTGTACTACTGGTAACACTTCCAATTGTTTTACCATTGTAATCCGTAAGATGGCCACCCTTTATTGCAAGGACAGGCGGTGGATCGGAGGAGTATAATGAAGCAAGATGAGAACCCTCAGTGTGGCAATGATGACCCCAAAGCGTGACATCGATGCTAAAACAAGATGTGTCTCTAAGGAAAACGGTTCTCCTACTTGTTTCAAAACCATCTTTTTTTCGAATCATAGATGCAGGGGAGACAGAGTTGACCAGGCCAATCAGGTCAACCATGGAATTTGAAGGCAAACTTTGAAGGTCATTGATTGTTTTAAAGTGGAAGGAATGTAAAGGAATGGAGGGAAATTCATTGAGTCAAGGGTGGAGGGTCGATGTAGATGAAAGGACAATCTCAAGATGGTAGTTCAAATGGTTATATGAAGGGTTGCTTGTTTTGATTGTGCCATTCGAGATAGTGTACACTGTCCCTATTTCAACAAGGGAATAGAAGATGTCAACAAAGTTGTTAAAGGAAGAGACATGGATTTCTTCTCCAGAACAGTCAATAAGGTCAAATCCAAATAGTTTCCTTGGGCCACGTTGGTTGATGTATTCATTGATGGGTGTATTCGCAAGCACACGACCTTGGATGGACCATTTTTTATAGTTGGGATTGAGTCCTTTGAATGGAATTACAGTGGCTGGCATGGATATTGGTGTATCTGATGCTTGGGATGAGTAAACATCATTTTCTTCTGTGAGGCGACTGGGTTGGCTAGTTGATGAACCAATTGGAATGCCAAAGCTAGTCGGTAGTAAAAGAGGAATATGGATCCCAATAAGGGAAAGATTGCGGTGGAACAGTTCAAGATATAGTATTGTAATAGTCTTGTAAGATAAGAAAATGCAAGAATTAGTAAAGGTGTTAAATTATTGATGAGGGGTGGTAGGTAAAAATGTACATCCTAAGCAAGATAAGAGAGGGCTTGAAAGAATGAGTAGAAGACAGTATGTGTTATTATGAACGACGGTGCAAGTGCACTTGGACAGCTTGATGATAGAGCCTTCTTGGAGTTCTCCATTTGATATGAGGGAGATGAAGGTAGTTGGGAGCAAAGTCTGATCGATGTTGTTACCATCAGAGATAGTAATTCGAAAGCGTGGAGTAGTTGCATTTGTTGGTCCGAATGGTTGGAGCGAAAAAACCTACAAAAGTGGCTAAAGATGTATAGAACCAACTAGTAGAGAAGATATCACATTTTCTGTCAATGGTGCCTCCATTATGTGGGGGGAACACTGAGAGTAAGAGGGAAAAAACTTGTAAGTATATGACCATTTTATATATATATACATACATATACATATATATACATACATATACATATACATACATACATATACATATACATACATACATTTACATATACATACATATACATATACATATACATACACACACACACACACACACACACACACACACACACACACATATATATATATTCCAAAGAAAAAACCTTTTATTCATCGAATAAACATGAACTACTCTTTCGAGCTTACATAAAAAACCAACGTTAATGGCTTGATCACATTGTCAGTGTCTCCTTGTTCAAAAGCTTCTCTGCTGAGCTTTCCTCACACTACCGGCTATGCTTAAACATTATTGCCTTTCTTTTCATGTCATTATCTTGCCGATCCTTACAAAATGTACATTGCATTACCATTTCTTTTCTTTTTATATCATCTCAAATGTAAGTGTTGAATTTCCTTCTGCTCCTTCTTCAATCTCTATTCACCCTGGTTGGTATGCTAGAGCCTGTTTGGAGAGGGAGTCCGTTTCTTCATTCAACTCTCGGTATATATGCAAGAAAGAAATCCTTCTAAATAGTGTTTTCAAATTCTGTATTTCTCTAATTAGGTGTTGTAGGTAAGGTACTCGTATGGTATTCTTTCCATTTGACCAATCTATCACCACTTTAGAGTCTCTATATATTTGAATGTCCCATATTCTAGCTATGTTAGTTGTCCCATTGACAACATTTTGCAATTTGTGAACCCTTTTGTTTTCTTCCAGCTTTGATTACACAGAATATGTCAGCCACTTCAACCTTCAGATTTTCAATGTCCTTGTTGCCTGCCAACCCTTTGTTGAAGTCCTTGAGAAGCGTCATGTGTTCCTTTTGGATAGACAAAGTGATGAGAATCGATTGGTGTAGGAAATCTCCAATCTGTTCAAAACCGGCTTCCTTAAGACCTCTGGAGGTCATTGTAGGGGTACCTGCAAAGAAAGAACAAGTTATTGAAATATAAACACCCAATCCAAACAATCAATATTCAACCTCCATTCACCCACTAGCGAATGATGTTTGCCTATTTAGTATTAATTTCTAACCTCAGCAACTCTTGATATATGAATTAAACCTTCAACCATCCAATCGAAGATTGTTTAAGCATGATTACTCTCAAATAGTAAGACCAATATACTATAAATCATAGTGAGGAAATTCCCCAGTTTTGTGCAGCATGTCATAAGAGATTTAAATGCAACATTCACATACCAATACGAACACCACCGGGGGACAAAGCACTTTTGTCACCATAAAATGCATTCTTGTTGATTGTTAGTATGAAATAGTAAGTTCATAGATATACGTTTTTCATTATGAAATAATATTATTTATAAAAAAAACAAAGATTCAACAAAATCTAAGCTACAATAAGTTATTACTTAATTTTTTTTCGAAATAATAATAACAATCATAATATTAGTGATGAAGCTTCCTCCCATGCTCCAAAAATCACAAGACCTCTAAATTCATGCCATGCCAACAAAAAGACTACAATATAATTACTAAATCTGAGATGATAGTAATGATACGTCAAAATTCATGTCACAACTAGAACTGTATTGTTAGAATAAGCATGAGCATACTTGGGTACATTTGCGAACATTCAACTCGAGAGGTAGATCTAAGGATGCGAACAGGGTATAATCCATGTTTAAGCAATTATAATGGAAATAACCTGGATCTGAAATGCTAAACAATGTAAAAACAACTTAACTATAGAAAATGAACAAAATAGTAAAACATCATACAATCATCAATCCATATCAGACAATTCAATTCAAGTACAATTTCTCATTGTATATTGTATATGGATCAGTTCCAAAAGATGTCCGGCATAAGTTTCAAAGGATGCATGTCATGCATTTCAAAGGATAAGGTCCACTGTAAACCCTATAAAATTTTGGTGGAATAGATAGCCCTCAAAACTAGCACTTAAGTCCAATCTTTATGATGTATCCCCTCGGGCCATGTTTCTTCAAGCACTTCCAAAAAGTAATGCAACACATGGTTGCCACCTAACTTCGCTAACAATAAAACATGATGCATCCCCTTGGGCTATGTTTCTCCCTTGTTGAGCAGAAAGTGCAAGTGAAACATCCTAAAGAAAGATATCACAAATAAACCCTAAAACTTAAACCATGATGAATAGAAATATCTTTCATGCATCTGTTTATGTAGTAGCAAAACATAGAGTGTAAAAAATCTAGGTATGGCCAACATGATCTATTTAAGTAATAGTACCATAGAATGCCAGAGAAAATAGTAAAGGTACCCGAGCAACGACAAGGCCACTAATGTGAGCCATGTCACATAACATCATGGCACCACATTTATCAGCAATGGAGTGGAACCTAGCCTAATCCCAATCCCTGGGATAAGCACTGGCTCCACATATAATAAGCTTAGGCCTGAAATCCAAGGCTTTCTCCTCCAGCTTGCCATAGTCAATGAACCTAGTCTCTTGATTTACCTTGTAAGGCAAACTGCGCCCATTGCAAGTTTAGTACATTGAGTTTGATTTACCATTGCAAATTTAATATATTAAGGTTTGATTTAGTGTCAACCAATATTTGATAACTTTATCTGTAAGTAAAATTTGACAGATCTGATAGTTCCATCTTCTAGCTATGTTAGTTGTCCTGTTGACAACATTTAGCAATCTGTGAACCCTTTTGTTTTCTTTTAGCTTTGGCTACACATAATATCTTAGCCGGGTTTGTTTGGTTGGTAAAAGGAATGGTGATGTCTCCATTCAATACATTTTGTTTCTGAGTATAAGACCCTGAAATGATGCAAATGCATACCTTGGAGCACTTTACCATAGTCTCCTCACAAACATGTTAATGGATTTGTAGAGTTGGCAATGACAATTGTCAGGCTTCGTGTGTTGTTCAAGCAACAGGATTTACGTTTTTATCCTGCATGGGCTTTCACTATTCCGACTGTTTTACTTGGAATTCGATTTTCATTGTTGGATTCTAGGGTTTGGGTAGTAACTACACCAACATGTTTTCCCTTGAAGCTAACAGGTAGTATTAATGAATAAGTCATTTATCTGGGTTGTCTCCATTATGAGTATGAAAGCTTAATCTCTTCATTGCATTTGTTCCTTCTAGATAACATCGAATTGTCTACCCTTTAAATATCTTTTAATTATTAAAATGTTAATCCACAAGCAGTCAAATATTTATACCAGTTAGATTATACATGTAATGAGCAGGTCATAAATGCGAACACTCTTCCATGTAGGGAAAAAATGTATGATATTCTAAAACAACTAATGCAAAATTAATACCTCATCCTCCACTTGTTGAACTCCAAAAGTATGGTCCACTTCTGTAAAGGGTGTATTTACTTTTGTCTTTGTCGTAGATGTAGAAAGAGGTGACAGAGAATGAGAAGAGGACCCATCATGAGTGAAGGATGCAATTTCTTCTTCCTCTGCATATTCATCACTCAAAAATGCAGCAGCTAAAGAATATTTGGGGTCCTTGTCCAGATATTTGTTTACCAATTAAGTAACCTATAATAAGCTACTTGGGAAATTGTGATGTAATTGTTCTTAACCTATCTTGACTGACCTCCTTCAATATTTTGCCTTTTATTAGCATAATGACTTTGTGCTTGGATTTTGATTGAAACTAGAAATCTAGCCTTAGTTCTCATACTCATGCAGCCATATGCATGCATATATAAAAGGATAATATTTGGCCATTCAATCCAATGTAGGTTGTACATGAATGGTATCTGCAAGTTTACTTACGACCCAATAATGTCTTGTGTATAATACACACAAATTCAAATAAAGTTATATGCAAAAGATATATAGTTTAGATAGTAGACAACTTGTATTTTACTTGATCTACCCTAATATTTGCAGAAACATGCACCAAGAGAAAAAAAGTAATTACTAGTTACCCCTAAGAGGAAATACAACACTTCCATTGAGCATCTATGGAAAAGTGAATAGTCTTTATGTGGATGCCATGCAAATTCCACATAATCTCAACAAATGGCTATGCACGGGAAATCAGATCATCTCCACTTTTGTCTGAAATTGGACTTCTCCCTCTGCGGCATTAACATCTTTCAATCTCTTTACAGCAAGAAGAGTGTCATCTTGTAGGTATCCCTTGTAAACATTTCGAAAACCTCGTGAACCTAGAATATGCTTGGTACTAAAAATGTTACTGGCAACCTGAAGCTCTTTGAAATGGAATATTTTGGATCATGCTGCTCTGCAAGGAATGCATCATATAACCCATAAACGAAATAATAAAACTGTTCAGATTTCACACAAAACAAAAATAACTAATAATCAAAATTGTGTAACACTGATAACAAGATTATTAAATTGACCATCAAGGGAGATTGCATACATACCTTTATACATTCCCAAAATCTCCTGAACCTAGAATTGTCTTGGTACTAAAGTTTACAAGGGAAACCTGAAGCTCTTTGAAATGGAATCTGTTAAATGTCTGAAGCAAAATGTGGATTATATTGCTCTGTAAGTATATCATAAAACTCATAAACGAAATAAGAAAACTGCTCAGATTTTGAAAAGGAAAAAGAAATAGCTGATAAGAAAAAGTGTATAACACCGACAAGAAGAATAGTAAGTTGACCATCGAGGGAGTTTGCAAACATACCATTGACATAAAAAAAAATGTTGATTGTGTCTTTATCTTCACCAAATGAAATTTCGAATTACGAAGTTAATTGTACACAACAGAACAAGACTCAGGGAAAAAACTAAATGCACTGTATTTTTTTTAGAAAGTCCAGAGGGTGCCATAGGAATTGCAAAACAAATACAAATGTACACTTATTCTATCATGTTACTCTAGTTACACAATCAAATTTAGCATGGCATGATTGTATATCAGTAGACAGAAAAACTCACATTATGATGTATTAGCAGTGGAAGACATGGGTGTTGGAGCTTCTCCAGGGTAAAGTTGTGCAACAGGTGGCCCACATAGAAGAGGGTTTCCTCTAACACTAATCAAAACAAAAATGCTCAACAATTAGTATTAATGTTTGGAATTTATGTCATTTGACCTATTTTAGTTCAGGACACAATGATCGACAATACACAATACATTAAACATGGCTTATTTGGCAAAGTTGTTTTACCTGAAGGTCTTGGCATGAATTTATGGGATTGACCAACTGAGATTGTTGTAGGACAAATTGTTGAGATTGTATACATGACCTTAAAAAAATATTTCTTCATAGTACTCTACAATTCTTTGATGGCATCGTGCAAGCAGTTGGAAAAAGGTGTACTCGACCTGAGTGGGTGAAGATAAAAACCAGGACAACCATCAGTCCAAGTTAATTTCACAAAGAAAACATGAAGTGAGCATGTACTGAATTTTATGAGCATATGTACATATAATGAAAAGGATGATGTATCCCATATGTAATTCTAATAAGAAAGGGTGGTTTACAATAAATGTTTACCAAAATAAATGAGTGTATCTTACCATGAAAGCCTTGAGGTTGAAGGCATTGCAGCATGTACCCACATAACTAAAAAAAGGCAATGGGAACCTGAAGATAGGAAATAAAGTTTTAAAGATTGATATATATATTATAGAGAAGAAACTAATTTGCAAAGTAAAGGAAGTGAAAAAGGAAGTAGAATCCTGTAACAAGAGAGAAAAACCGCGTACCCATATGTAGACCTTCATGAATGGCTGGAAAGGGATGCATAGATGTTAAACACATTTTTTTTATTGTTCTGTGATGTTGAATTTGAGCTACGATAAATGTAATGTAAGAGGGAAGAATGGTATTTTTTGTTTCTTCTTGTATAAAATGGACAAATAGCATGGAAAACAATAGTAGGTAGGACATTACCTTTTAGTTTGAAGTTGGATGTTTTGCATTGCAAAAAGGAAGCTTGCATTGGCGGCAATAGGAGATGACAAGTATAGATGAAGCAATTGTACTAGTAAATAAAAAAAACAACTAACAAGCTGTTGCAACAGTGATTTACTTATAGACCATATACTCTTTTATGGAGAGTATTTTAAACGAATTGAGTATGGTGAATATTTGAAATCAACTGAATGTGGCAAATAGTATACTTGTAGTAGAAATTAAAAAATGGGCAACAAATTTACTTTGAAACCAAGTATAGGGACACCATGAGAAAAACATAGACTTAGGTGTAAAGACAAGAAGTACAACCTAAATATACACATGGGATAAATGTACAACAGAACTTAAGAATTAGTATATATTGTGAACTGTTTCTATGTTCATAAGAGAGTATTTGAAACGAATTGAGGCTTGCGAATATTTGAAACCAATTGAATGTACAAACAGTCTAAATTGAGTAGAAGTAAAAAATGGAAAACATATTTACTTTGAAACCAAGTATAAGGACACCATGGGAAAAATAATATACATATGTGTAAAGATAAGAAGTACAAGCTAAATATACACATGGATTAAATGTACAACAAAAGTTAAGAATTTAGTATATTGTGAACTGTTTCTATGTACATAGAGTTTGTTGTATTGTATTTGTAAAAGAACTATTTGTTTGATATAGTATATGCTTCAGAGAGGTGCATTACATGCAAGTAGAAAGGGAAATCTAATAAATGTACATGTATTGTGGTAGTAGTGGAAGCATGTAATATGTACAATGTTTGTATATTGCATGTGTGAAAAAAACTAATACATTTATTGAATTAAAGCATAGGTTATAGACAATGTAGTACATACAAGTGAAGGATAGAAATGGCATGTGAACCATGTGGGAATCAAACAAGAAGGGTTGTTGGGTTGTAAGGAGATGGAAAAGGGAACTACAAGCAAGTAAGAGGCTTTAGTCATAAATGGAAGAGGGAATATGGAAATGACAACACCATGTAATGTTTATGTGTTGAGCAAGATGAGGGTGGTGGGATACTAAGTCTTTGCAGATCTTGCGCATGGTGTCCCTTTCATGCATATGGATAATGCGTTGAAGGAAGGATCTTATTTCTGAGAGAAGCTTAATAGTAGGGCGGATCAGATTCAATGGGATGTTTGAAGTCGATTGGAAGTGTGCTTCAATTTGTTGTAGCGATGCTTGTTGTCCCTTGATCTGTTTGCAGAAGTCGGTAAGGATGTCCAGGTATTACATGTCCATGTTTGTTTTCGAAGAGCTAGGAAGTGAGAAAACAAAAGCATTAAAAGCTTAACATGTTCAAATAATATAGATTCATTTTTTTAAAAAATTTTTTAATTTTTTGTAATGGAATTGCTATACTGGCAGGTTTTTTTTTTCATGGTAGCAAGTAGCAAAAGCATTAACATATTCACATCATAGATGAAAGAAAAAGAAATCGAAAACTTGTGTAATGGACAATTTTTGTTCTTTTTTTTGTTTGTTCTACTGCAAAGAGAAAAAATGTTGTAAGTGTAATGTTATGGTATATTCAAGTAGATGAAACAAAACGAAGTCAAGATGTTGGAAGCAAATAACCAGAAATATATTCATGAGTGCAGGAGTGTTTTTTTTGGGGGGGGAGGGCAGAAGTCGAGGTCGTTTTGTTTTGTTTTTTAGCAAGTGGAAAGTGATAGTAATTGTTTTTTAAGGTGGTGTTTTTTTTTTCTTTTATGCGTAACTGAGAAGAGGTGTGGGAAGCAATGCATGGGTGTAAGCATATGTGAGCAACTATGTTAAGCGACATGTGGTGGAATTGATTGAGAGGCAATTAAAGTTTCCTCTTGTATTTTTCCTTGGACAGAAGGGCTATCATTTATATGTGCATAGCGAGAAAAAGAAAAAGTTGGCATTATGCGTAGGTCAGTGAGTTGTCTAACTCTTGAAACTGCAGTAAATGTTATCGCTTGTCGGTCGATGTTTCCTATGTCGATTGTTGCCTTCTGTAAGGTCATTCCTTCTGATTTGTAGATTATTAAACCCCAGGCCATGCGAAGGGGAAGTTGACTACGAGAACCTCTTGTTAAAGGGAGGATCGAGATGTAGGTAGGGTTAGAAGCATCCCATGGTGGGTCTTTGTAGTTTATAAAGTCAACAACAACAAACAAAGGAAGCATAGGTGGAGTAGTCGCAGTGTTGTACAAGATTGAAACAATTTGACCAAGAGCACCATTAACAAGACCTGCCTTAACCCAAAGGTTTGTTGTAAGCATAACTTGTTGACCAACGAAAAGGAGTATGACCATATGGAATTGTTCATCTTCTGGTGCAAGCAATAGTGTTTTTTTCCTAACTTCTGCAGAACATAATGCAATGGGGACATTTAGTTGTTTAAGAATTTGTTTGTTGTGGACGGTAACATAATTGTTAGTTGAGAACAAATGGGTGGATTGATCAAATCCGTGGTTATCAGTTTGAGAGAGGGAAGAGGATGTCCTTGACATAAGAAGGGTCCAATTGGCAATAGTTGGTGTTTCATTCCTAAGATTGAGCAGAAGTTAGTGGAATTGAATATGAGAAGGGTCATCTCCTTATTGACGAAAAACCATTGAGAGGGTTATGAATGTGTCAAAGGTACACCAAAGTGTGTTTCCACGCAATGCTCCTACATACATGGGGATATCTTTGATAGGGGGAAGTTGATCAAGTTCACCTACGAGGATGATAGAGCGACCTCAAAAAGGGCAAGTTCGATGGGAAGGAAAAACTTCACAAAGACGAGAGTCAATGTTGGATAAGAGATTTGGGCCAATGAAGCTGATCTCATTAGTTAGTACATAGCGTATATGGAGGAGTCGTTCTTGGAGGTTTGCAAGGGCTTGGCCCTCAAGAGGAAGCATAGTATTTATTGGTATCCGAAGGGCAGAATGTATTGTAAGGGCGTTTATGTTAACGTAAAACCATTGAGAGGGTTATGAATGTGTCAAAGGTACACCAAAGTGTGTTTCCACGCAATGCTCCTACATACATGGGGATATCTTTGATAGGGGGAAGTTGACCAAGTTCACCTACGAGTATGATAGAGCGACCTCAAAAAGGGCAAGTTCGATGGGAAGGAAAAGCTTCACGAAGACGAGAGTCAATGTTGGATAAGAGATTTAGGCCAATGAAGCTGATCTCATTAGTTAGTACATAGCGTATATGGAGGAGTCGTTCTTGGAGGTTTGCAAGGGCTTGGCCCTCAAGAGGAAGCATAGTATTTATTGGTATCCGAAGGGAAGAATGTATTGTAAGGGTGTTTATGTTAAATGTCGTGATGTCGGTTGGAGCAAGCAGGATAAGAGGGGATGAGTTATCTGTAGATGATGAAGAGAATGCAACTTGCAAGCACCCAATTAAGTAAGATTTCCTTGTGCCTGCAGTTCCTTGGATGATCATGTGTAATGGTTTTGCGGTAGTGTGTTGTGTGCAATGAGACATAATAATTTCAAAGGTTGTGCTTTGTCTTGGAGAAAATCAATCAGGAGAAGTAGAAGTTGAAAGAGGTTGTAGTTGTGCTTGGTTCGATGAGTGGTTCAAGTCAAGGAATGAGATGTCTGAGTCTTGCAAGTGTAAAGGTATATGCGTGTGGCCCCAATTGTGATTGGTGTCAAAGTCACGATGACCAAGCATGTCAAGATCATCAAGTTGTAGGTTGTTTCCAGGGTGGAGTTGAGAGAGGAGTTCCCATTCGGACATGTCGATAAATGAGGGAGGATGAACTTCATGAGGGGGAGGTGTATCAACCAAAATATCTGGAGGGGGTAAAGGGTGTTGGTCAACATGCCAGAAATTGTAGCTCCCAAGAAAGGATTCCCATGCAGAGACAATTTCCAAGTCTGAGGAGCCAATTATCTTTTGGCAAATCATGAAAAGGTTTGTATAGGTGGAGTTCACTCCAATAGAAATTGACATAAAGAAGAGAGGCGGAAGGAGGGATGTCAAGGAAACGAAGAAGGACACACACAATTTTGGTCAGTTTGTGGGGCTTCCATTGACATTTTTGTCTACGTGCAGAGAAGGAGCAAGAGCGGGAAGCTTCGAGAAGGGGTAGTTGTTCAAGTGAAGGGAGTCCTTGCATGTATGCAGAAATGAAGTTGGTTGGTGGGAAGGTCTGACGAGACATGTTTGAAAACAGTCTGGAAAGTGTTTAGGGAAACAAATGTAGAACTACAAAGAGTCAAGGGAAGTTTTTGTAGCATATGGTAGGTTTCTTGCGCTCAAATCTCTTGATCAGCCACGGTTTCGGACAATAGTTTTTGGATAGGAAACAAGATTCCCTCTTTTGCAGGGGAGGCATGTACAATACGTGTTAGAATGTCATGGTAGCTCTCAGATTTGTTCTCTTCTTTCTAAGCATACTTTGAAATGTATGTTAGGACAACATGACGAGAGAGCACAGACTAGAATTCAACATTAGCTCTCCATACTAAGAGCATAAGAGGGTTGTGTACATTTAAAATTTCATCATTTCTAGCTGGGATATATATATTTTTTGCCAGAATCATCAAAGAACATTGAAAATGTTTCATGCAGTTCAAAGGGGAAGCCATAGTGACAAACGAGAGTTGTGCCCTTTTGAAGACAAGAGGATTCATTGCATTTTGTGTAGCGTTGCACATAATTGACAAGGGTTTCATAGTCATCATTTTGGTTTCCTTCACGTATGGAGGATGCTGCAAGTGTGCAAGGGTCTTGGTGAGATGCTCGATGGAATGCAGGGACATGAAGGCGTGCGGGACAGGGGTTCCATGCAGTTAAGAAGCCATCAACATATTTTTTTGCAGTATCAACAACGAGGGAATAATTCCAATCAAGGTTGTCCATATTGGGTGCATCCTCCAACCAAAGGAATCCATGCATATGAGAAGAACCTCAGTTTTTCCATTCATACCTAAATTAAGAAGGGAAGAAAAAAAACACAAAGTTAGGAAAAAAGTCGAAATGTCAAGTAGTAAAAGGGAATAAAATGCAAAGAGTGAGAGGAACAAACCTGCACAAGTAATCTTTTGTTTGGAATGTGTGTAGCAGGACCTCTTCAAGGAAGATGGTGAATCTATGGTGCATATATAGAGACATAGTATGTGGATTGGTTAAATGTTATGAATTCTCCATTGGAATTGTGAAGGCAACGAAGTGGGAGGATAGGAAGGCATGAGCATGTGAAGGTCATGCCATTTGGTGTCAGCTGCACTGAGGGTAAAAAAAAAATTGGTCTACCAAGTTGGGTGATCATATCATACTGTTCACCTCATCTTTTGTTCCAAAAAGAGCGAATGCCACGCAAAGCAGATCCAAAATGCATGGCATGATCAACAACATGCGAATCCGACATCTAGTTGAGTTGTGTGCGCGGAGCTGAGACAGTTGGAGGGAGGGTGTCTTCTAGGTTATGTTTAACAAATATAGCTACGGTGGCTTGGCTATGATAGCGCATCATAAGGTTGTACAAGTAGTAGCGGAACCGAGGGTGTTGGGCAAACTTATTATCATGGAATCAGATAAGGTGCAAAGCATATTCCTGCATGTTGATTTCGTAAAGACGGGGTTGTTTTAGCATGGGAACCCCTGTGGAAAATAGTGTTGGGAACGCCATTGAGAGGAGCCCTTCTGTATTGTATTCATTTATTGGAGAAATACCAATGGGGGAACAATCATCTGAAGTTGAAGGGGTGGTAAGGGTTGTAGATGCAAAGCGCCTAATTTCTTCAGTCTCAGTGCGAGAATATGGGAGTGAAAAAACAAAGGATGAGGTTTCAATGCTTGTTGGAATTGGCATTGAAGGTGTTGCATCATCAGTAGTGGGTGAGGGTAGTTGGAGGTCTGACCCAGGGGTTGTGGCAGGGTGAAGAAAGGAGGACACATTTGTGGGTTCAAGTGGCAAAGCATGTAATGTTTAGAGGTCAAGGTGGACATCCTTGTAATACGGTTCATTGAAAATTTTGAATTCCAATGCAGCTAGAACATTTGAACGTCTAACAATTAATTCATAAGGCTTGTTTGCAACATTGAATTTGTGAACAACAAGGATGTCCAAGTCTGCTAAGAGACGTGGAAGAGAGGTGGCTATTGTGGAGATGTCTTATGGGAGACTAATAGTATGGCTGGAGTATTTGTGTTGGCCACCATGTGCATGCGTAACTTGAAGTATTGGATTGACTCGGGCAATTAGCATTTCTTCTATTGAGTCAGGCGTGCAAGTTCACATGGTTGGTTTCTGGGATCCATGTTGTTATCTATGGAGAAGTGATGGCCATGTCGCTCATTAGTACATCGAGAGCATGTATGGATTCCATTTGAAAACTTTGTTTTCATATTTGGATATGATTCCTTACATATGGAGCAAACATGAAGTCGGTGGAGGCAAGCAAGTCGATTAAGAGAGCAAACGTGACCATCTGGAAAGGGGGTGGTTGGAGGTGGGGGTGTAGTGGATGTGTGCATTGGGGTAGGGTCGATTGAAGCATTGATGTTTCCACATATAGATTGATAAATAAGATGTCTCTGCGCATTTTGGCGGTCCTTTAATGTTTGGCTATAAAGAAGCCTTCTACATGCATTTCTTTGTTCACGTGCACTATCGGACGACATAGGTTGTTGAAGAGAAGGAGTTTTCCTTGAACCTGGAGGAGACATTGATTAGAATTTCAAATGTTATAAATGTGTGATTGTAAGAAAAAGTTGAGGCATGTATATTAAAAGCAAGATATGCAAAGTACAAATAAGAAGGTATGTCTACATATAGAAAATAACGCATTGTGAAAGTTTTGCAAGAAACAAGGTATAAACCATTTTGTGGATTTATGTGGAGCATATATGTATGTGAAAAGTAACCAAGGAGCAGCATAATAGAATAAAAAAAACCACATACATGACATATTAAACATTGTATACATGTAAGAAAACATGAAATGTTGGATGGACACATATAGATAAATATAGTTTATGTGAACCAATGTAAGCCGTGCTTTAAAATAAAACACGTAATGTATATGATAACACATCTGTCATGTGAGCACAAAATTAATAGTAGCTAATTACATTGCAGATATTTGTAAAAAGACAGGAAAGTAAAGGAAAAGTCTATATACAAGCAATGCAGGAAGGAAAGAGGGGGGGATATAGTGATCGTGATGAAGTAGAAGAAACATATTTGGGTGGAGATGAGGTGGAATGCATTTGGAGAGATGGGATGGTGTATTGTAGGGTATCTCGAATATATGGAGGTAGAACAAAGGAGTGAGGGAAGAGTAAGATGTGGGAGGGTGAGTAAAAGGGGTGGTTGGAATAGACGAGGGTGGATTGTATGAAGGAGAGGTTAGAGACGGCATGCAACATGATGGCTTTGAGTAGTGAGTGCATGTATTTATTCAAGGAGATTGGCTGATGCAACAACATAAGGAAGCTCTTCAGAATTGACAACGGTTATCTTCAATCGCATAGTGGATTTGAAAGTCTTTGTCTTCACGGAAAAGGTGAATAGGTATTGTCGTGAAGTTACTTGTAGAGATATATCCTTTATGGCTGAGGGCTCAATGACGAGCCGACATAAATCTTTTGCAGAGACACTAAGCAGTTTGTTGGCTGCATAATCAAAATTTGTGGCCATGTTGATTTGGCTGGTGTGGTCTTACAATGAAAGCTTTAAAATGTACCTATAGTCACATTCTGTGAATTGACCATCACATTTGTTGCAATGCCAAGTGTTGAAATCTCTATGTGCAATTTTATTCATGCATTGAACACCATCAACAAATAGAGGGCATGCAAGGAAGTGTTATTCATCCATGTTAATGTGAACAATGGAAGCGCGTACAGAGAACCATAGGTCCTTATTAGAGGGTTGCATGCTTTGCAAGTTGAAGATTGTTTTAGATGGTTGTGTTCGCGACATAGAGCCTATGTACTTGCGACTCAAGGGTGGCGATGCAGCGCGAAATCCTTGATCAGTGTACCATGTGTGAAGGAGATGGGTTGCCTCAATATTTGGATTGATAAGGACGGTACTACTGGTAACACTTCCAATTGTTTTACCATTGTAATCGGTAAGACGACCACCCTTTATTGCAAGGACAGGCGGTGGATCAGAGAAGTATAATGAAGCAAGATGAGAACCCTTAGTGTGGTAATGATGACCCCAAAGCGTGACATCGATGCTAAAACAAGATGTGTCTCTAAGGAAAATGGTTCTCCTACTTGTTTCAGAACCGTCTTTTTTTCGAATCGTATATGCAGGGGAGACAAAGTTGACCAAGCCAATCAGGTCAACCATGGAATTTGAAGGCAATCTTTGAAGGCCATTGATTGTTTTAAAGTGGAAGGAATGTAAAGGAATGGAGGGAAATTCATTGAGGCAAGGGTGGATGGTCGATGTAGATGAAAGGACAATCTCAAGATGGTTGTTCAAATGGTTATATGAAGGGGTGCTTGTTTTGATTGTGCCATTCGAGATAGTGTACACTGTCCCAATTTCAACAAGGGAATAGAAGATGTCAACAAAGTTGTTAAAGGCAAAGACATGGATCTCTTCTCCAGAACAGTCAAGAAGGTCAAAGCCAAATAGTTTCCTTGGGCTGCATTGGTTGATGTATTCATGGATGGGTGTATTCGTAAGCACGCGACCTTGGATGGACCATTTTTTATAGTTGGGATTGAGTCCTTTGAATGGAATTACAGTAGATGGCATGGATATTGGTGTATCTGATGCTTGGGATGAGTAAACATCGTTTTCTTCTGTGAGGCGACTGGGTTTGGTAGTTGATGAACCAATTGGAATGCCAAAGCTAGTCAGTAGTAAAAGAGGAATAGGGCTCCCAATAAGGGCAAGCTTGCGGTGGACCAATTCAAGATCGAGTATTGTAATAGTCTTGTAAGATAAGAAAATGCAAGAATTAGTAAAGGTGTTAAATTATTGATGAGGGGTGGTAGGTAAAAATGTACATCCTAAGCTAGATAAGAGAGGGCTTGAAAGAATGGGTAGAAGACAGTATGTGTTATTATGAACGACGGTGCAGGTGCACTTGGACAGCTTGATGATAGAGCCTTCTTGGAGTTCTCCATTTGATATGAGGGAGTTGAAGGTAGTTGGGAGCAAAGTCTGATGGGTGCTGTTACCATCAGAGATAGTAATTCGAAAGCGTGGATTATTGCATTTGTTGGTCCAAATGGTTGGAGCGAAAAAACCTACAAAAGTGACTAAATATGTACAGAAACAACTAGCAAAGAAGATATCACATTTTTTGTCAATGGTGCCTCCATTATGTGGGGGGGACACTGAGAGTAAGAGGGAAAAAACGTGTAAGTATATGACCATTTTTTACATACATACATACATACATACATACATACATACATACATATATATATATACATACATACATACACACATACATACGTATATATATATTTTTTTTTCGAAGGAAAAAACCTTTTATTCATCGACTAAACATGAACTGCTCTTTCGAGCTTACATCAAAAACCAACCTTAATGGCTTGATCACACTTTCAGTGTCTCCTTGTTCAAAAGCTTCTCTTCTGAGCTTTCCTCACACTACCAGCTATGCTTAAACATTATTGCCTTTCTTTTCATGTCATTATCTTGCCGATCCTTACAAAATGTGCATTGCATTACCATTTCTTTTCTTTTTATATCATCTCTAATGTAAGTGTTGAATTTCCTTCTGCTCCTTCTTCAATCTCCATTCACCCCGGTTGGTATGCCAGAGCCTGTTTGGAGAGGGAGTCCGCTTCTTCATTCAACTCTCGGTATATGTGTGAGAAAGAAATCCTTCTGAATAGTGTTTTCAAATTCTGTATTTCTGTAAGTAGGTGTTGTAGGTAAGGTACTCATATGGTATTCTTTCCATTTGCCCAATCTATCACTACTTTAGAGTCTCTGTATATTTGAATGTCCCGTATTTGTTTGTTATGTGCCACTTTCAAAGTTGCCCATAAAGCTGACAGCTCTGCCCTGCTATTGGTAGCTTGTCCCATATCATATTTTACCCGCATCTTTCTCTCTGTTGTAATATATATGACTGCTCCAGCTCCCCCTAATGGTGGTTCTCCTTGGCTGGCACCGTCGAAGTAGACCTAAGGGAATTATTTGTTTATCTCTAATTACTTGATGATCCTTGTTTTGGTTAAGACCATGTTCCTTTTATGTTCTTGTACCTTGCTTAATAACAATAAGATAGTGATGTCGAGAGGGGTCCAAGTGTTGTTGAAAATAGATTTTTTCCTTGCCTCCCAAGTATTGAAAACATAAAGAACTGAAAATGCTTCATAAGGACCTACCCTTTCATCTAGCCACCAAGATTTGGTTCTTTCGTCTAGTGATGCACTTATTCCTTCATGGGTTTTGTCTGCCTTTAAATTGCTCACTGCTCCTTTCCAAATGCTGCCTGCATATGAACAGAGTTCAAACAAATGTGAGTTGGTTTTAGCATTTGTTCTACATAAAGGACATATACTCGGTCCTTCAAATCCTCTTTTCTGTAACATTTTCGATGTTAGCAATTTGTTTGAAAGGTCTAGCCACATTGTGATTTGTGTTTTAATGGGACTCTAAGTATACCATAGTTTTCTCCACCACCACTTCTTCTCTTCCCCTATTTTCTCTTCAATGGATACTTGGTACCCTAGTTTGGCTGTCTATTGTCTGGTCTTTGGGTTCTTTGTCCATACCAATTTATCCAAGTCTGTCCCTAGATGAATAAAATTGGTCACTAACAGATTGATGTATTTATTCCATTCTTTGACCATTTCATAAGTTAGTCTAAGCTCGAGAGATTTTTTCCATTGTCTTCGCCCTCTTGCGTTTAATTCTTGCACGCATCTACTATTGACAGAATTCGACTTGATTTGAGACGATGACCTAATTGTGGAGAGAGTCTGTAGTTTTTTCATGCCCCTGACCATGGGTATTCACCCACTCTAACTTATCTTCCATATCCTATTTTCAATGTTGTCCAATGTCCGATCAAAGGGTATGCTAAACTCATTGCCTTCCGCCCTACAAATCCATTTTTATAAGTTTTTTCTAGGCTTCTCAACTATTATGTAAGACTGGATCCAGGACAATATTTGGATACAATGACCCTACCCCAGAGGGAGTCTGAGTTTTGAGTGAGTCTCCATAAGGTCTTAGCTACTAGGGCTCTGCTAAAATGTTCAAGGTTTTTTATGCCCCATCCACCTATCCCTTTAGGCCGTGCTAATATATTCCATTTAGCCAGTGGAATGCCTTCTATTTTTTTGCTGCCTGTCCATAGAAAAGAGAAACACATCTTTCTTATTTTGGTTAAGATACCTTTTGGTATATATGCAATCGAGGCCCAGTATACTAGGAGGCTTTGAAGGGATTCCTTCAGAAGGACTAATCTTCCTCCCCTGGATAGAAATTGGTTTTTCCAATTGTTAATTTTGCTTTCAATCTTTTTGACAAGCCATATCCAGTCTTGAAAAGAGTAGCAGTTTGGTTTCCAAGTGAATCCAAGATATTTGAACCCCTCTACCACTAGATTTATTTGGAAATGTATTAACTCTCTTGAAATTTCTATCATTTCTTCAGGGATCTCATTGTGAATGAGATTGGATTTGTCAACATTTACCACCATCCCTGTGGCTTTCCTATACTTATCTATCAAGGCTAGCAAGGCCTCTAGATTGCTGATGGAACCTTCTCCAAATAGAAATACATCATCAACGAAGAGAGTATGGGTAACTTATTATGTATCAGAGACCTTGATACCTTTTATTACTCCTTCTGCTTTGGCTTTGAGTATGATGATGCTCAAGGCCTCCGCCCCCAGCAAAAACATGAAAGGGGACAGTGGACACCCTTGTCTTAAGCCTCTGGTAGGTTTGAAAAATTGGATTGTGCTCCATTGATCATGACAACAAAATAAATAGACTGTAAACATCCCATTATCCATTCTACAACTTCCAATGCTACCCCTATTTTTATCAACAAGAGTCTTACAAAAGTCCATCCCACTCTGTCGTAGGCTTTTGATAAATCTAGTTTTAAGGCAAAGGCTCTTTTTTCTTTCTTTCTTGATGCTATAGATTGTTTCCTGGGCTATGGACACAACATCATGAATCTTCCTGTTGTTTAAGAATCCAAATTTCTCTTCAGTTATAATTTCACTAAGTACTCGTTTGAGTCTTAAAGCTAGAACCTTTGCTATTATTTTATAAATCATATTGCAATATGAAATGGGTCGAAATTCATCAAAAGAGGTAGGGTTTTGTTTTTTCGGTATCATGGTTAGAAGGGTGGCATTAAATCTCCCCAAGACTTTCCCTGATTCTTGAGATTCTCTCACTACTTCTAGTAAATCCTTTTTTAACAGATCATAAAACCCTAAGTAGAATTCCAATGTAAATCCATTAGGTCTTGGACTTTTACCATTTTGGAAGGACTGTAGTGCATGTCTGATTTCCTCTTATGTTATTTCCTTACTCATCTCTTCATTCATTTCATCAAAAATATTTCTCAGGAAAAAGCCCAGGACTTACAGTATCTCTTGTATAGGGCAATGCTCCGGCTCTTTAAATATGTTTTGAAAGAAACTCAATCCTGCTACAAATTTTTCCTCAAAGGATTGTACTAGGTTTCCTTCCTGATTTTTTATCTCATGGATTGTATTTATGTTCCTCCTGTGTGATGCATAGTTGTGGAAGAACTTGGAGATTTTATCCCCTGCTTCTAGCCACAAGTCTATGCTTTTAAGGCAAAGGAGTTTTTCTTCACTATCCAGCATTTTGACCTTTTGTTTTTATCTAGGCTTCTCAATTCTTCAATTTCCTCCCTACTTAAAACCCCTTCCTCATTTTTTAGGTACAAGTCCGCTATTTTACCTTTTGTATCCTTCAATTCTTTTTAAAGGGACGCCTTGTATGTAAAATACCACTCTTTTGAGATTTTTTTCCCTTGCAATATTTTCTGCAAATTGTTGCATTGCACTACAGTTATGGTCTCGCCTTAAAGGCAGCCAGGCATTTTGGATTTGTTCTCTATACTGTTCTTCTTACAGGCATTAAGGATTGAATTTGAACGGAGCTAGGGGATTCTTCTTAGGTGGGGCTATAAATAGAGAGATTGGCTTGTGGTCCGAACTACCTCCTATTTCCACTAAGGATTTTATGATTAGATTTTGATTTAACATATTTTCATTAATCAGGAATCTGTCTAACCTATTGGATATTGCCTGGGTGCCTCCTCTTTTATTGCGCCATGTGGGTTCCAGATTTATGGGAGCTACATCCACCAAATGATCTCTTTCAAATAGATTCTAGAAATATGAGGCCAGAGAGTCTTGTCTCGTGTTTTCTCCCCAATATTCACCTGCTGATAAGGTTAAGTTCGAGTCTCCCCCCACAATGAGGTTTGGCTGGTTCAATTCTCCTTCCAATCTAAGTTTTTCCCAGTAGGACTTTCTCTCATAAAAGGGTCCATAGAAATTTAGAAGAATGAGAATAAGTCATGTCTCATGATCCTGAAGCTTTACTTCTATCGTTGAAGCCAAATTTCTTGACTCAATCTTTTTCAGTGTTGGGCGTCGTGCTGTTATCAATCTTCTCGAGTGTCCAACAACATCTAGGCTTTCCACTTCCCAATTTTTAAGTATTCCTTTGAAAGTGGCTTCAAATCTATCCCCTTCAAGCATTGTCTCCTGAATCATGATTACCGAGGCTTTGTGGTTGTTAAACAACCTTTTTAGGGTGTTTTTCTTAGAGGTCCCCCCCATCCCTCTTGAGTTATAGGATAAAATCCGCATCAAGAGACCCCATCTGGGGCCAAAAATCTAAGCGCCCTTTTGAGAGTAGACTCTTTACCTTGTTTCACATCTAATGCAGCTTGAATTTGGGCCTTGGATAACAGGGTTTTTCTTCCCATTATGGGTTTTTGTGCCCGATTAAGAGCCAAACCCCCTGTTGAAACCCCTTCGTCTATCAGTTCTACTAGGGGTTTTCGCGTTCGAAGTTCATATGTTCTTTTTCTCTCTATTCTCTTTTGTTTTATATGAAAGGTCTTATCTTTAATAGAATAAATAGACATATCCTGGATATCAGGAAAGGGATATGTACCTTTGTCTGAAGGTCCCACTCCTTGTTTTGTGTTATCTGCTGGTCTGTAGGGTTGACTTTTTTGTCTTCTTTATCGCTTTTGTTGACTTATTTAACTATTTCCATTTTCTTTGGATCTGTCTCTTTCTTTTCCTCGCCACCTTGCATGTCCCTTGCCACGTACTTCCCTTCATCTGGGGTCTTGAGTTATGTCGGGCTTATCGCAATGTTTTTCCCAATCTGATCCTCTTCCGTCAAACCCATGCCCATGTCATCTTTCTTCGCTTCGTCTATGAGCTTGAGTTCTGTTGATTCTAGTGCTGCTTCCTTCCCGGTCTACTCATTTGCATGTATCTCCTTGAATTCATTTGATTCTATTACCTGTGTTCCTTGTTTGTCCCTTCTTTTCCAAATCTTCTTGTGTAAAGGTTTTGTTGCCACCTTTGGGCATTCTTTCTACATATGGCCAAACTCCCTACAGTTGAAACACCTAAATGGAATTTTCCAATAATTTATTTTTTTCCTCCAGGTGATTTTGTGCATTACTATATTTAGCTCTTCGTATAACCCATTTCTCATATCCATTTCCACTAAAATTCTGGCACATCATTGATCCAGTTTGGTCTCCCAGTTTTCCTCCATTGAGATGAACTTCCCCAGCCTATTTCCTACGGCTTCGAACACCTGTGGTTGCCAAAAAATGATCAACAACCCTAGAAGGATGACCTAGACCTTCTGTATGTTATGTGGTTCCTTGTATGCATTGAAATCTATGGTCCAATTCTTTAGAATCAAGCCAGAAGGGCCCCAATTCTAGTTGTGTTTTAGAAGTTTGCAATTGTCGTCCATGCTTCGTAGCTTGATCAGAAACTAGCCCCACGGGAGAGAATAGAAAGTGGGCTCATATCCTAATAGGTTGCTCCAATTTAGGGCTATCCACTGTTGTAGGGAAGCTCTGGTGACAATATTTCCGCAAAACCTCCCTACAAGAGCCTATGTTAAAAAATTTGGGATATGATCCAGAGTTATGTCTTTGCCTACTATTAGTTCTAGGCTACTGTACCTTGCCTTCATTCCTCCTCATTTTTTAGAGGATGCATTCATTGCCCTCGTGCCATCATGAACCTTTCTTTCATCACCCTTATTATGCTCTTGCGTGGAACTGATCTCGATGCATTTCCCTGTCATATCTTCGTCCAGTGTCGCCTCCTTCGCATGCGCTAAATACACTTCTATCTAAGAGAAAAATATAGGGCTTTGATCCCTGTCATCCTCATAATCCACCATGTCTAAATACATGGTTTCCTATTGAAAAGTTTCCCCTCTTGCCCTTTGCTCTTCATTCTTCAAAAAATCGCTAAAAAACAACTAAAACTACTTCTCTTCTTTCCTGCACTTCGCTTCCATCACTGCTCTCGCCGCAGAGCTCCATCATGACCCCCCCTCATATATATATACTATTGCATGAGTTACATACAACCATGCCATAAGTACATTGAAATTGTAGTAGGCAAAAGAGAAGAATGTAAAAAAGTGACAGGAAGATAGTAATTTTTGTCTTTTTTTTAATATAATGTGAGAAGAAAAGCATACAATGGAAGTGTTCAAAGTTAGGTAGTAAATGCTTAAAGTGTATTAGAGCTATGATCCAATAAGGAATTTATTGGATCCTTGGTCCTTCTCGGCATATCCCTTCTCCTCAACCCCCTGCCTCATTACGACCCTCATTATTTGTTTTATTGAGTCTCACTCTCCTCACTTCAATACACCCCTCCTCGTGCCTTTCTCCTCCAACACACTCTATTCATCCTCTAATATTCCATATCTAGCTTCGCATTTCTCTCTATCACTATATAGGGAGGAGATCCAAACTAGCGATGTGATTCATTGGTCGTTGCTAATGCACCTAAGGGTTAGGTGGACATAATTAAATACAAAGGAGTTGGATAATAGAAGTAGAAGATAAATACATACAATATTGTTGCAAGATTAACCTATATGTGCATTATGAAAGTATACTTGCATAAGTACAAGTTATTTCCAACAGGTATATACATATGTTGTAATTAATCTACGTCATAGTTATGTTTTTATTTATGTACTTGAAATATCTAAATTAAATAATAATAAAAGGCATTTCATATTAGTAATACATGACAACTAATGACAAGAACCTTTTAAGAATATATGTGTTGTGAAAAAAATGTAATTAATTTAAGTCATTGCAGAATTTTAAAATGGATAATGAAACCATAAGTTTAAGCGCAACACTAGATTTTCTAGTGAATGTATGTTAAAAAGATTAAAAAAAGACAGAAGTAGTTAAATTCAATTGTTGTTCAAATGTACAAATAATTTTGTACATGTAAGTATATTTAATGTAAGCATAAGTATTTCGTAAAGCACAATGAAACTAAATGTTTAAGAGACATTCAAATGGCCCACTTCGAAGAAAACAAAGTTACGTAAGGAATTGCATTCTATGTGTAAAATGGCCAATTAAAAATGACAAAGAAGACTACATGCAGCCTTTAGCAGTTAAAGTTAAGTTTATGGACAAGCAAGGAGCAAAAAGCAGCATAGTTACGACTCAGACAAGGAGTTTAATAATTTATCTGTGATGAATGTAAAACCATTTGTAAAAACCTGACTAAAGCACGATCAAAGTAAATGTTTAAGATACATTAAAGTTGGTCCTTGAGATGCATTTCAATTTAGAATATACATAGTAGAAAAATAGCAAAAGTATAGTGAAACAAATACAAGAAGATATAAAAACAAATGGTAAATAGGTCTTGTTTGGATATGACATATACTCAGACATATTGAGTCAACTGTTGTCACTAAAAGGACAAGCTCTCAGAAGGGCTACTTTGAGAGAGAGAAGGTTAAATTGGTATGGGCTTAGGTTAGATCCATATAGCAACAAAACCCAATAGGTAAAAAGGCATACATTACGTTGTTTTCTCCGGAAGCGTGATCAAAGATATTAAGTGTATTAAGAGACCATCCATTTGCAACAACCTATCTCATACATTAGCAAACAGATAGGAAGGCATGTATAAGCAGGCTACAAAGGGATTGTTGTTGTGTGTTGGGAGAAGAAATACAAGTTGTAGAGTTAGAGGACCTTTTAAGGAAGACGATATATTAGAGGTACATGGATAAGAAGGTCCCCAATTTTTTTTTTTAAATTCAAAAAAGAAGGGCATAATTCATTTGAAAGTATAGAATTGGTGCATAAGAGAAGTAGTTGAATGGGTAAGGAGAAAGGCATTAAAAAAATAGCAACATGGGGTTGTCCTATCCAAAAAAGGAAGCAGCCCTAAAGGCACATGAAATGCAATTCCTAGTTAGTAAAAGGGTAGAAATTGAATTTAAAAGGAGCATAGAAACGAAAACGATGGAAGGGAAATGCAAACCCTTTTATGTACGAACAACAAACCCAAGTATTGCAAATTGATTGGGTTTTGAAACACTGGAGCATCGTCGAACCACGGGCGAGTAGAAAGGCACCACACGATATGAACTAAAACCGCACGTGGCAAATTGTCCTAAAATATAAGCGTTGCATTGCACCTTTTTCTCCCCTTCATTATTGACATAGTCCGGTGATTTCTGCTTCTCACAGGGAGGGGGCAAGAGTCGCGAAGTGATTCTGAAGTTGGTCAGATGGTCAGAGTATGTAGTCTATGTTTTTATCAGTTTTCCATTTATTGCACAGTATGTGTATGCCGTGTCCTTGAAGTGACGTAACAGACTTTATCGGGCCTAGGGTTTGAAGAGGGTGAATTCCCAATATGCAATTTTTTTGTTGGGAAGCTTTGGTGTACTGATTGCAGGTGTGGTTTAGGAGTCTCAGAACCCAAGTACGGTGATGAAATATTTGAAATAAAGTATTGGAAGTGTGTGAATCTACTCTACCTATGAAAGCATTGGAAGCTTGAGAGCACCAAACTGAATGGCAATGCAAAACACAATAAATGCACTAGGGAGGAGTGTTTGATTGACACAATGTGAAGTGACCCCCATGAATGGGTTATGTGAAAAAGGAAAATTCCATCTTATATGCCTATGGAGTCTGTCCACCCAATAAAAGTATTGAAGGGTGGTATTAGATGGTTGTACCATTAGTATTAGTTACAAAACTACTTAGTGCAAGTTGGAGAAAGTTTCAAAGCAAGCTATCTATCACCCTTCAATTTTTGGGGTTTATTAGGTTCAACTCTAGTGTGGCTAGGACGACAAGCAACAGGCGAAGGAGAGTCCATTTGATGAAGAGAAGGAACATCCGAAGCAAGGGTAGACTACCAGAGGAGCAAAAGAAGACATGATGTGAATAGAGCCTACGAGAGGAGTGGAATAAATGATGTGGTGTGGGGAAAAAGTGGGCAGAGTAACAAAAGAAAGTTGTGGTATTTAAGAAATAGAAATAGAGCAAACAAAGAGCCTAACGGACATGAGTCAACAAAGTAGGACACATGTGGATTTTGGGTTGGAGGAAGGGAGAAGATAACCACAAGCATGTTCAATCCAAATGGAAGACAAGAAAGAAGGCTACTCTAGGTATGTAGTATCAATGAGAAATGACCCTGCTAAAAGGCTACAACCATTGTGTTGCACTTCAAGTTAAGGGAATCAATTAATAAAAGGAGGAAAAGAGAATAGTTATGGGTCAACAAAGGGCTTGACTATGTTCTCTCTCTCAATGTATGTATTTTTTTCTTGTGTGTCATCATTGTATAACAAGAAAATCCAAATTGGAGATCTATAATCTTATGCATAATTGATCTACTGCATACTTATGTTTTAATTTTTTACTTGAAACAACAAAGCTTAACACACTTGAAGCAATGTGTTTGAAAAAATAGTGTCAATCCAGAGCAATAGTGGGGATGGTTCGCTGTGCTACATTGTTATAAAGGATTTTACATTAAAGTGCACCAATGTGTTGTTTTCCATGAAGGGAGTGTATGCAGGAAAACATAAACACTCGTCAAGTGTTTACTAACGGGGAAACAAAGAAGACATTTTTTCCTAGAAATTTAGGTTATTCATCTTTGCTGACCCATTACCTCTCTTTTAAGAAAGGGGGGAAATGAGAAAATAACATTGAAAGGAATCCAGGTCATTAAGCTATAAATATGAACCAAAAGTTAAGTGTTGAACCAAAAGGTAGAATCACTATTTTTAGGCAAAATGTTCATACACATAGTGTATTTCCCTTATATACCAGTGGACTATGATATACTTGCAAATCGAGAATACTGAATATGTTTTGATTATTATGTTGTTGATGTTATCATATGTTAGTGGACATGCTTTATATGTAGCACTACGTATTCTTGAAATCAAAATTTCATTTTATGTGAAAAGGGTCAAACAAGGATGCACTTTTGAATTACTTGATGTTGAAGACAAGTAACCTAGTAAATAAATGTGTTTCCTGTTTTGTGTAGAATAAGATAGCAAAAAAGAATAACTGAGTAAACAAGAGATAGGACTCAGGAGCACTAGACATGAACAAATTCTATTAATGACTGCCTAATTATTTCAGTAATGGCAAAGGAAGCTGTGCAATTGCTGCCAAGGAACATGTCAGATTCACTTCAGTTACTTATCTCATTGTGATAAGGCAAGGCAGAAATGATGAAATTATAATAACCTTGTTGGTCACTTGAATTTCTTAAAGCCTATGTTTAGTGTTACGAGCTCCCTAGATTGGAGAGTGGTTGTGTATTCCCTTTAGGGTTGGGGGCCGGGGCGTGGCATGGCCAAGCTCAATAAGTGTGAGCATCAAGTCTGAACATGGAAGGAAGGAAATCTAGCTCTATTTGGGTAGGTAAAGGAGGTGACGACCTCAACTCATAGCCAACAAAAGAAGGTCATAGTAGACACGACCCAGCTCTTGGAGGGATAGCACAGGGCAAGGCCCAACCCTAAAGGGAAAACACAACCATGCACCGGTCATAAAGAGGATGGAAAGAAAGATTAAGGACAAACACAGTCATGCGCTAGTCACGAAGAGGATGGAAAGAAAGTTTAGAAGGCACATGAAAAACAATGTATATGCAGGCTAAAAAAAGGAGTGAAAAGCCAAAGTATATGTTTTTTTTTCCTGAGATAAAAAGGAAGGAGGTGTTTATTTGATTCCTGGAGCAAACAAATTGTAAGCAAAAGAAGAATACATAGTTCCCACAGGGTATTGATTGTTCAGGAGTGTAAAGTCAAAGTTATGGATCAATCCAGATATGAACATGTGGTTAGAATCTGGCCAATATATGGTTAAAACTTTGCAATTAGTTAAAATTTGATAGGATTTAGTTCTAAAAGAACACATAAAAACATGTATTTTTGCTACATGAATAACCTGCATTTTGTTGGGCGTTTCATACAGGAAGACTAAGGAGTTTATTTTTTTACCATTAGGTCAAAACTTCTAAAGCTAAAGTTATTATAAAGTAAAAAAAAAGGTTGGAAAATTTATAAATGACAAAATAAAAAAATGTAAAGGACAAAGTTAGGAAGTTTGATTATAATAAAACTTATTAAAGCAAATTTGCAAATTTTAATGGTTTTTGAACTTGTTTTTTTTGTCCACAATGAAAAAAGCTATGATGTGTTATTCAAAAGATTGAATCAAAATTATATAATTAGTTCAAAAATATCAAACTACTCTTGATATCCTTGTTGATCTACTACTTGTAATCTAAGACAATAATCATAATACTAAATCTGATAACATCATAATACTAAATCTGTTCATTGATCTACTACTTGTAAATTAATTTTAAGACTTTAAGTGGACTCTAGACTTAATTTCCTTGTCATTGTGGTAGGATGACGAGAATATTACATTTGGTAAAGATACAGAGATTTCTCTCTTCCCAACCCTAAACATTATTACATGTTTAAATTCCAAAATTGAAAAAATACATTAAAGTATTTATGGAGCCTAGCTATCTATAGGAGCAGATTGAGGGATAAACACGCCCAGTCAAGTAATCTAAGCCCCAAACAAATTGAAACTATTTACTAAGTGTAGAGTCCAAAGAAGATTACATACCCTGGTAGGATAATTATCTACTTGCTGGAACACATGTCCTTGGAAACCTTTAAAAGGTAACAAGAATAAAAGCATAAGAACTAAATTACCTAAGGGTTGTAAAAGAATTATTTGCAGCATTTAATGAAGTTCATTACATACAAATATTTTTCTCTTCCCTTGGCATTCACAAAGTATTCCAATTTGGTGGTTCTACAAATGAACTCATTGTCTTGCATGTTAGAAGTCTTCTACAGCTTTCTAGATCTGCAACCTAACCTTGTGGTTCAACCTTGAATGGGCAGTAACCTAATAATACAGGGATTTCATATTCCAATGTGTAACTTTTCTAGCATGCAACTTTTTAAATACACCAAATTTTCTTCTACAACCTACAACCTATTCCCACGGCATATATTTTACCGGCAACAACATTTGGCATTCACATTGATTTAATTCACATTTTAGTGTTTTCAGTAACATCGTTTGGGCCTATTTTGATGTTGAGGTGACATGAATCTTAGGATTTGTGAACTTTGAACTTTGAATACGAGTTCAACAAATGTTTATGTGGCAGAAAATTTTCCAACATGTTGAATCTGCTGAGGTTTGACAAACTTCTGCCGAAACTTACAATGCAATATCTTTAAATTTTTTAACCCCTCTTTTCCTGTGAGTTGAGTAGTAGAGAATCATGTTTCCACAATTGGACCATTTACCCTCATGCTCTTAGACAGGATAGGGCATGCACAGAAGTTGTGTGGATTGTAGATAGGTATCATAAGATTCTACATGTGCAAAATAGATACTTATGGTAAGATTATTATTTCAGATTCCAGAAGGTTTTCTCATATATAAACATTATGATGTGAACAATTTATATGCTTGGTGATTTCTTCTCTCTTTACAGACACATACATATTACATACACATGCAAATGGATATCCCATGGTTTGAGAAGGGAGCATTGTGGGATCTATGGTAGAATGGGATGATTTACCCTATTGAAGAATTGACTTAAATGAGATAGAAGTGAGCACTTCCTGGTCCATTCGTTAGGGTGGAAACTAAAGAATGCCTCAAAAGGAGCACACTGATCATGCTTTGCTTGTGTCCAGGGCACAATTGAATATATATACTTAATGTGATAAGTGACTCTTGGAGAAGAGAGAAACATCATTGTTGTATGTATATGCACCAATCTGTGGTATATGTGCTCAGATGGGGGGCATGTTGTATATGGCGCTGGTGCATAAATGGCTTTCACCAGCTAGACATGACATACAATAAAAAACCAAAGCAGGTACGAGCTTTTCCATCTCAACCACAATTGAAAACTGAGTCACAAAACAACCTATTTTAATCTCCTAATAAAGTTTAGACAAAAGTTGATTTGCAGGGACAACGAATGAAAACCACTGGTGAATTTTCCATTCAAACATGAGTTGTCATGCCAGGGTAAGCATAAAGAGAAGTTGACTACTGACGAAGATAAAGCACTTCAATTTTTAAGCCCACAAGAAGCATCTATAGACAAACTTAGTGCAAAGATAAAAACTCAAAACCTAGACAGGGAAGCAAACGAGGGTGTTGACGCATCTGGACAGCCGAGTGGTGTTACTAAAGAAGCAAACCCAAATCTATCAAAGAACAAAATTGATTGCCCTTGTAAAGCCATGTCAATAGATGTTTATGTGCAGAAGGAAAATGCCAAAATTCGCAATGTTCAACAACAAAATTCTTTTCAGTACTCAAGCCCATGTACCATAATCATGAATGGCAATAACCTCTCAATGCCTTTTAATGAAACCTCCCTTTAGATGGTCATAAACATTTCCATGATCAGGACTGTCCAACTTGCACCCTTTTTCACCGAAGCTTAAAATTTAGAATGATGTAATTATTCATTGAACAAAGTTACAAACTTTTCAGATTGCACTTAGAGGTATGCTACTACCGTTGATGCATCTGGACCTAATGTAAGATTGTGAATGCAAGGCATAAATTCTATAAAGAAAAAGCAAAGTCAGGAATGCCTATAACTTAAATGCCTTTCATTGAGAACACTCTTTAGATGTCATCAACATTGCCCTGATCAACACTATCCAGCTTGCAGCGTTGTTTCAACAAAGATTGGAAGTTAGAACAATACAATTATTCATTGAACAGAGTCATCAACTTTATGGATTGCACTTTGAGGTATGTTGGTGCGACTGATGCATCTGGCCCTAATGTAAGTTTACTGTGATTTTGTCACTGCAAGCCAAAAATTATATGGAGAAAGAGCAAAGTCAGGAAGCTTTGTAAAGAAAACAAATATTGAGTGTATCTCTCCACATGATATATGGAAGATAGATGAAACCAACAGAAATCTGCCAGTTTCTAATACCAAGCAAATGGCATCCTAGATCCAACATCAGCCTGGCAAAGAAAATGAGTGAAGCAATAGTTTGATGAAGCGTGAGCGACTTGATCTTATTAAACGAGAACCTATACCCACAAAGGTGGACGTCTCTAAGTATGTAGCAAAACATTTCCTATAGACATGATAACTTAATGAAAGATATTTTTCCACGGCTGAAAAAACTATACTATATTAATTTTTAAGTATATGTCAAGCTTGACAAAAACAGAAACATAGCTTGTCAATAGTACAGCCACAAAAATAGTACTACAATGAGAAACAACTACAACTGAAGATCTAACATGGGCAGTGGATTGAAAAAGAAAACACTTTTAATAAAAAAAGGGACAGTTTTAGTTAAAAACTTGTTTGGCTTCTACAACGACTGAGTAGTGACATTTCTGAAGGAATTCGGTGAAAAATAGAATTGTCATTAGAGTAAATACGTTTGTTACAGAAGAAAACTCCTATGCATAAAATCCTATCCACGATAGGAAGAAGGGTAAAACCCTTGGATGAAGCCATGAAATCCCTATGTGCATGGACAGAGGAGAATTCATACCAAACAATCAAATAAAAAATTTATAAAATTATGGAATTGCCATAGGAAATAAAAAGTCAAACAAATATTGAAGGAAAAAACCAAGCATTTATTTACATTCGAGTCTCAAATCGATAAGTCTAGAAATGTAATCAACCCTGTGAATTATTACAAGAGCCAATGACCCTTTTACAGACACAATAAGAAAATAAGGGTTTTATTAAGTTGTGCCCCAAAATTAGATTGATCTAACTTTAAACCCTACATTAAGCGTCCAACTTCAGTAATCATGGGTTTAATTCAGGTGGGTGTAGAAAGCAATAACTGACAAAAGCCAAGTCTTGAATGTTAAAACTGGAGAGATTAAAGATCAAACCTGCCCTGTATACCTATTTCATTATCAGGTGTGGATTACTATTTCCAACGGCCCCTTCAAGCCTCAATTTGGCTCGGGCATTTTAGCTATTGCTAATCAACCTCAGCAGCTGGCTCCCATACCGTGTTGAAAATTAGATAGGTTATGAAACTATTCCACAAATTGCCCCAATCTCATGGGTTGGTTTCTTTATGATAGCTACATCTTCATGTATCTGGTTGGCTATGACTTGGAGACTTGGAGATTACAATGTAGCTTCACCATGTAAACAAATCGAGATTCAGATCTTCCCTGGTATAGAATCCCTTGTTTTTGTGTATGTAAATGAAGATCTCTTAACAAACGAAATCGATTGAGAAAAATTTTACTTGAACACTTTATCTTTGATGCCAGGCATCTTATCAGGGTTGCTATTTCTAACACATATTTATTCAACAAATACTTGGGCTAATACATCCAATTCACAGAACAAGACCTCTTACACATAAATATTCATATAATCCTTAAGCTACCCATATGAATATGCAATCCTTAAGCTACCCAGCCTTCCCCATTGATATATGTTAAGAAAGGTAAAGCTTTGCAATTGAAACCGAAAGAGAGGTGGATTTCTAGGACCAAAACCCAAGCCACAGTATAACAACAACAAATCTAAACAAATGATAACAAAAAAATCCTGAACAATATTCAGCATTCAAAATCAGCACAACCACTAAATCACCTTGCAAGCATCACTAGGAACTCAAAATCAATATAATTCTTCCTGAACCACCATCTGATTAAAAAATACCATTATACTAAAAGAATGGATCAGATTGGTCGCACTGATTGGTTTTACAAACAACTGTAACTAAATGTTCCAAGTGAAGCAGTGGGCGAAATATATAGCAATTATTTGCTAAAAGAGGTGGAGTTTCATAGCGAACTTCGATGTCCCTTCTACAAATTTTTTTGCGCTGAACAGAGATCGAAAACAGGGCCAATGTGATTTCTAGTGTTAAATTGAGCAGAAGCCTCAATGCAAGTTGGAGTGAGGAGGGAATTTTGGCAAGTTTCGTGACTATTTGAACTTGCGGAATAAAGAAATTTTCCTGAGTTTGTAACAGGACAACCACGCCGACTGTCATCGCCTTTGTCTTGGTTTAGTCATGTTGGACAATATTGACTTTCTACCCAGTGGAATTGGGTCTTCATTTCAAGGTGGGCTTCGGGTTTTTTTGTGAAACATTTTTTAAATTGAACAGTTTTTGAATGATTCAATGTCGAAAACTACGAAGATTAAATTTGACTATTTATTACTGTATGATGCATTAGCAAGAGAGTTTGCAAGAATCATGCAAGAATCATCATAAAATCATAGTTAAACTAGAGGGATTATTATAAAAACATAACAACATATATAATTTACCAAACCACACAACACTACAAGAGAGTTTGCCTAATTTTATAAAAAAAATTTGATGGACACTCCACGTTTTAAAGACAACAAATTTGCACAGAATGAAATCCAAGAGGAGTGAAAGAACAAAGTACCTGTGTTTTTTTCCTCTTCTCTGGCTCTTTGAATCCAAATTCCTGCAACGACAATGCAAACCCTGGTCTGTAGAAACAATGCAACTTCTCTGTGCAAACTCAAATCCTGCAAATCCTTTAAAACTGCAAACTAAATGTCACCAGCAAACACCATTTATGCAGGAGGGAGGGGCGCTCGATTGACAAGATGTTCAACCACCTCCATGAAGAGGTTATCTAAAAACTGACAAATCCATAAGGTCTGGAAGTGGAGTCCATCGAGTTAAGGAAAGTATTGAATGAAGATAAGATGGTCGAGACAAGAGTATTTGTTACAAAACTCTTCATTGCAGCTAGGTAAAAACCTGAAAGCAAGCTATCTATGGGGTTTAATAAATTCAGCATAAATGTCAGACCAACAGCAGGACGAGGAAAGTTCACTGGATCACCTGCAATCAATACACCTAAGCTCCCCCCCAAAAAAACATACTAGGACTTCATCCTCTTCAAACCCTAAACCCGATAAAATCTGTTGCCCCACTTCAAGGACAGGAAAACACATACTCTGCAAAAAATGGAAACCTCATAAAAAAACACATGCCATCCTCTGATCATTTGACCAACTCGATGGCAGGATGGAGAGCCGGGATAATGGGTGAAGCGTATTTAACACAATGCAGTATTGCGAACTGAATATGTACTGTTGATGTGTGAATAAGAGAATGGGTGTATTAGGGAAAGCCGTAATACGACACTAGCAGCGTATGGGTTCCTCGTGGGAGGATTGTTTCCTTAAAGCTTAACGAGGATTGTAAACCGAAGGGCAAATGGGGTATTGTAACTAGAAAGCATAATGTGTGATCAACCCTAAATGTCTTCATAATGTGTTGTGTCCTCCGCTACTAATGCACTGTAACACATCACTACGCTGTTGAGAACCCTAAAGGAGTTAAAGCTACCTTCCGAGTTCATTTATCTCTCAAGATTAAGCGTTAGATATCAACATCCATCATTAAACCATGGCTCTTTCTACAACTGCTGTTCTGACCAACTCAAGAGTCACTTCATAGCTCTCCAGAAATCACCGGACTGTAGCAGAAATGAAGGGGCTAAGAAAATGTGAAACCTGGAAGTTTAACTTCAGAACAATGTGAAACGTGGCGAGCTTATTTTACAATGCGTGGCAGATGACCATTCACCCGAAGGCCGACGATGCTATAGTGCTCCAAACCAAACTTTTGAGAGAAAAACGCCTTACAGCGTAAAAATTATATATTCCAAAAGTTAATTCAAATTCCTACATGTCATATCTTTGCACCATATTCGAATTCACTCTCAAAGTACCTTGAATCATCCATCCAAGTCAATATATTGTCGTTTTTCCATGTTTATATTTCTACTAACATGTTAGGAAGGACTATCAATAATCTTGTACTCACCCTATAATTTTAACATACATACATACATACATATATATAACACTTTTTAAGCTTGAGATTGATTTTAAAATGTTTAATGTAAATTAGAGACTTTGAGGTCACCATTCTCATTACGATATATGATGGTGACTCCTATATATTTTTAGGCCAATAGGCATTTATATTTTACAATTGGGTCGGATGAGGAAAGGTACCCTTCAAAAAATGCACCAAGATGAGAGTTGAGATTTATTTTATGAGCATCATTCTAAATTTGAAATAAACAATTATAAAATATAAAAAAATAAAAAATAAAAAAATCCAAGTTAAGATGTGATAACTGGAAGCTAAGGCATGAATAACGGGCACTTCTTGACACTTAACTTGTGGCCTATTGGCAGAGTTGGAATTTTTGATGGGCCAAATGTCCACCAGAGGCACGTCAAATACAGTTAAAAGTTTTATCAAACCGTCTCACTAAATGAGCAAAGAATTAATGGGCACGTATTTTTTCCATTTATTTATTTTTTAAACCATCACTAATTTTTATTGGTTTCCCCATAAAGACACGTGTATCCGTCAATTTTGTTTCTGAATCCTCTATTCTTTGTGGGATGGTTGTAGTTGTAAGTGTGTAACCATCTGGATGTGTAATAACTAATATTATAAACCTTGGTCTTCATTAACCTCCTTGCTATTATGTAGTGGCGACCATAGATTTGCAGTGTCAAGATGTTCTCCTCTGGTTTGAAGGTGTAGAGTCTCTCTTGATGTGCTTCAAGATGCTCTCCTCTAGTTTGAAGGGGCAACCTCATCTCTTGATGTGGATTTGTTGATTACAAATATTAATTTTGGTAAGATGTTCTTGTCATTTTAAGATAAATTTAATAGTAATCTAAAAATAAATTTGAGGAAATTACTCTCTATTTTTCTTATATATATATAAACTTGGATCAACAAACTTGCTAAGACTTTTTTATTTCGCGGACTTGTTATTTACATTGACATTCTTTATAGTTTTTTTTTATTCTTTGAAAATGATTTATTTAAGTTATTTTAAATCCTTGCATTGGCATGGTCCTAATTTTGTCTCTCAAACACATTTCATCACATGGTCCTTGACCTAAGTTTCACTCTTTGATATGTAAGCTTTACTTGCTTTAATATATTTATGGCCAATATATCAAGTATAGTGGGTTTAACCATTAAAAATATGTTTTTCTTCTTAAAAGGTTATATGTTTAAATCAGTTTATAAACTTTAGTAGTTAAATCACTATCTAAGAAACCCAAAAAATGACTATGTATCATTTTTGAGATGTTTATGTCACAATTAACCTTAAACTCTTTATTATAAAATAATAGTTTCTTTAAAAAAATTTGAGGAATCACAATTTTATTTAATTTAACTAGAAGATAAAAGTTCAAAAATTAAAATTAGTATGAAAAGCAGTGCATGAGGCATGGATAAGTCGGGATGAGATTTGAACTTGAGACCTCCTTTACAACATTCCTTCATTTACATGGCACTTGCCAATTAGTCTACACCCCTGCTGGCATTCCAACAGTGTCTAACGACATTCACTATACTTTTATGTATATATATAGATGTGTGCCCACTAAGTAACGTGTTCAGTGAAGATTTCTTTATTTCCACAAACTCACACGTTTACACGTTTACAATATATAATCAGGCAGAAATTATCTCAGAATAAACTGGTGCAGCTGAAATTTTTTATTACTATTGTGGTGGATTGTGGTCACAACTGAAGTTATCAATGTTGATTGTGACTCACAATCGAAGTAATCAAAGTTGATGGACATTTGATGGCTACCTTACGATCTTTTTCTTATAGCCAGAAATTTATGAACCTATAGCTAAACAGTTCTGTTGCGGGGGCCAACGAATCGAATTCGACCACAAACCAATGGAGTTCGAACAAACACTCACTCCACTTGTAACAAAGCAGAAACCATGAACAGTACTCCGAGTCCCTGCACCGAAAATGATGAGGCCTTGTCGCTAGTTTACTCCAGGCAGTTAATTTATTTAATTCCTCTCGATAAGGAAGTTGACTTTTTTTTTAAAACTATGTCATCAGATCTCCCCCGCTCCGCCACCTTGTGTGATTATCTAACATGTGTACACTTGCAAACTGTAAAGTTGACACGAAGAGTTTCACCTTCGTACTCCAATTTCACCTTCGTACTCCAACTTCGTCTATATAAAGATTTCCTACCTGTAGCCAATCATATATATGCATACATTCACAACGGAATTTGATAATTTTCTTTTGTGAAAGTCTCAGTAAACATGGCTGCCATGAGTACGGGTTTAGATTGTCTGAGCACAGTCAAATATAATGGAGGACGAGCAGCAATCCATTGCAAATTATACCAATTCCAAAGCAGCTATGGATATCTGATGGGACACCATCAATATGGGCCCAAAATCAGAAATCCTCGCCACCTCGGCTCTGTGCAAAACTTTAGATATCCAAAGCTTTGTTTGCATGGGGAGCGAACTCCAGACAGAAATAGTTACAATGCGAGGTCTGCAAGACGTGCCATCAGCATCAATAACAAAGTAGAAACGGATGTACCAGGCTCTATCGTAGAAGGTAGGGATGAACATGAAAAATATGCACAGTCATGGAAGGAAGAACTTAACAGATTGGATGGGTTTGAAAGTTTGAATAAAAAAGAGTGTGATGGGGATTTTGATCAGAGGCTTATAGATAGGAGATGTGTCGATAACATAAGGATGTTAGTGGTTGATACAATACAGGATGCTAAAGCAGGGCACCCTGGATTGCCTCTGGGGATGGCAGAGGTTGGGTATACGTTGTATAGGCATGTCATGAGGTATAACCCTAAAAATGCAAAATGGTTCAACAGAGATCGTTTTGTTCTCAGTGCAGGACATGGGTGTCTTCTTCAGTACGTATGCATGCATCTTGCAGGGTTTCAATCTATTCAGGTAAGTGCTCTGCATGTAAATTATTTTGAATCCATTAAATCCCAAAATAGGCAAAATAAAATATGTTGAAAGTATTCCCTTGATACAGATGTGGTTTGGCTCTTACCATGAGAACTGAATTGTACTTAGCCCTGACATTTTCAGGTTATGGATAGTAGATACAGCCCTGCAATTTGGTTAAGTTGCAACCTTGCTGCCAAAATGTGGGGCTGCATCTGTATTCTCTTCCTGGTTTTAAACTTACATTCAGCTCTGCCCTTTTTGCTTCAATGGCCTCTGTTTACTCTGTGACTGTTGCTTGTTTGTTGAAACCCGTAGCTTTCAACAGATGTCTATATGTATTTGATTAAGTTGAATCTGCTAGGCCATGAATAAAGGAATGTTGGATGCAAGCCACGTAGGGAAAGAGCGCTGCAAGTTGGTTTCTTTGAACTAAGTACTTATTTGAGGCCTTCCCACTATTCCATGATAAAGTGGTCAAGGGATGAAGCCGTGAAGCCCTATGGGTTCTATATATGGAGGTTTTGAGGGACCTTATTGGAGGTAGAAATCGACACCTTTAGATTGAAGCTTTAACTTTTAAGGATGCCCATCAGGGACATTTAGCTCAGAACTAGACAGCTTCCTGGTGAGGGGCACGTCCTTGGTTCGATTCATAGGCTGTATAACTTTCAACAAGGTACTGAAGTCAGGTTGGTTGGGCTTGGTTAATAAGCCCGACCATTTCCTACCCCCCCTACCTTGAAGGTGAGGTGTTGAAAGTCTAAATCTACACCATTAAATTGAACCAGCAAGGATGCCCATCATATAAGCGGCATCTAACTCAGTGGTAGACCAGTCCACGAGCCCGGGGCAGGTCCTGGGTTTGATTATTAGCTGTAGCAGAGGGAGTGGGGGTACACCTTTAGATTGAAACAGTAAGGATGTGCATCATGTAAGGGGAATATCGCTCAGCAGTAGAATAGCCCACCACTGGGGGCAGGTCAGTTCAATTCCTAGCCTGTCCAATTTTCAGCAGACCTCAGTGTAACAGGGGTAGTGGGAATTAGGGGAAGTGGCATCTATATATCTAGGGAAGTTGTAGGGGTGTGCGAATTAGTTAACCAAGGGGCCATCCATATTGGGTAGGATTGAGGGGGAGTTGGCATCTTCTGTGTAACCATGACGTTTCCTGCATATTGGTAAAGTGTAGGGCAGAGCAAATGCGAACCTGGTAGTTTATCTGGGTATGGCATATAGTACAGGCAAGGAGTATTCATTTATATTAAATGACTTTACGCTTAAGGTGAGGTGAGTATTCATTTATATTAAATGACTTTACGCTTAAGGTGAGGTGAGTTGATGAAGGTTGGGTAGATACCAAGAAAATTAATCAGATTGTAGTTTTTACATGCCAGTTAGGCAGTTCAAGCGTTCACATATTTTCCATTATCTCTCAGTTGTCTATGGATTGTTGGTATTTGAGTGTGAATAGAACATTAATTAAATAACAATAATGGACAAAATGCACTCAGATATTACACAGGATTCTTAACGTGGTAACCGTAAAACCCCAATTTGGGGAAACATCCACCTCAGCAAAGTATTGATGTCTTATTCCTTTCAACAATGAAGATTACAATCAGGCATATCATCCGCACATCTCATTCACTCTTTTCGCTCCTCTCTAAATACATTTAAATACATTTAGTCAAGAAGTTACATTAACGGAAGAACTGCCACCGGTTACACTAACTCCTAATCAACCAACAATTACGGTTGAGAAACCATTTTAGTTTAATTAGTTGTCACAAATTTAACAATCTCCACCTTGACAACAAATCATCAAATACTTTGCCGAGACTATTCATCACTTCTTTGTTAAACCAAGAGAAGCCACACACCAACGCAACTTCTCTAATATTACTGGTTTTGTAAACATATCTGCACAATTTTCCTTAGTATAAACTTTTTTCAGATCTACTCCACCTTCACTAATGGCTTGCCTTACAAAATGATATTTTACATCAATATGTTTAGTCTTACTATGATAAACAAGATTTGTAGCTAAATGTATAGCACTTTGGCTATCACAGAAAACAGGCACACTGTTCTGCAATCTTCCAATTTCTCCAAGTAGACCTTTCACCAAATTGCCTCTTTGCAAGCATGTGAGGCAGCAATGTACTCAGCCTCTGTAGTGGATAAAGCAACTGTTTCCTGAAGCTTTGACATCCAACTTATAGCTCCACCTGCAAGAGTAAAGACATAACCTGAAGTAGACCTTCTCTTGTCCAAATCACCTGCAAAATCTGAATCAATAAAACCGCATATTGAATCACTGGTTCAATTAAAAGTGATACAATAGTCACTTGTGCCTCTTAAGTATCGAAGCACCCATTTCACTGCATTCCAATGTTCCTTTTTTGGATTTGCCATGTATTTACTGACAACACCTATTGCATGTGAAATATCAGGTCTAGTGCACACCATTCCATACATCAAACATCCTACTGCATTGGCATATGGAACACGAGAGATATAATCCTTTTCTTCATCACTACTAGGACATAAACCTGAAGAAAGCTTAAAATGGGAAGCCAAAGGAACATTCACAGGTTTTACCTTGTTTATTCCGAACCTTTCAAGTATCTTTTCAACATACTTCTCCTGTGAAAAACTGATCTTACCATTTCTTCTGTCTTTGTGTGTTTCAATACCCAAAATCTGTTTTGCAGCTCCAAGATCCTTCATATCAAATTCCCTAGCCATTTGAGCCTTCAACTTGCTGATTTCGCCCATGCTTTTACTTACAATAAGCATATCATCAACATACAATACTAAGATAATGAATACGTCATTTAACTTTTTGAAGTACAAACAATGATCATACTCACTTCTAGTATAACCTTGGCTCACCATGAAAGAATCAAACTTCTTGTACCATTGCCTGGGTGACTGTTTCAGGCCATACAATGATTTCCTAAGCTTGCAAACTAATTTTCCTTTACGATGCTGCACATAACCCTCTGGTTGTTCCATAAAAATCTCCTCATCCAAATCTCCTTGTAGAAAAGCCGTTTTAACATCTAGTTTCTCTAACTCCAAATCAAGCACTGCAACTAGTGCTAACACAATGCGAATAGATACAAGCTTGACAACAGGTGAAAAAATCTCATGATAGTCAATACCTTCCATCTGAGAATACCCTTTCGCGACCAATCGAGCTTTGTATCTTTCAATCTTACCGTCAACACTTTTCTTCAATTTGAAGACCCACTTACACCCAACCACTTTCCTATCTTTAGGGAGTTCAACCAAATTCCATGTCTCGTTCTTCTCCAGAGAATCCATTTCTTCTTTCATTGCCATCTTCCACTTAGCATTTTCAGCGCAATCAATGTCTTCCTGAAAACAAGAGGTTCTCCATCATCAGTAAACAAAGCAACAGATGAGACAAAATCAGTATACCTCTTAGGAGGCTTTCTCTCCCTTGTCGATCTTCTTGGTGTAGGTTGTGGGGTTTTCATATTTTCTTGAATTTCTTCATCTTCTATGACTTCATTTTCACCAGAAACTTCTTCTTGTTCCTTTGAGTCATGCGAAAATTGGTTCTCCAATTGAACTAGCTGTTTCGATAGTACTTGTTCCTGTTCCACATCAAGTTTTACATTTTCTGATTTAATTAGAGAAGATTCATAAAAAATTACATCTCTGCTAATGACAATTTTGCGGGCAGTAGGATCCCACAACCTATATCCTTTTGTTACATCATCATAGCCAACAAAGATGCATTTTTTTGACTTGGGATCTAACTTAGAACTCTGATTTTTCGGAGTAAGAGCATAGGCTTCACAACCAAAATTTTTTAAATTCGAATAATCACAACAAGGATTACCAGTCCATACCTCTTCCGGAATTTTACAATTTATCGCCATGGAAGGTGACCGATTTATTAGATAACAAGCAGTTGAAACTGCTTCTGCCCACAACTCTTGACTCAAATTAGCATTGCTGAGCATGCTCCTTGCTCTCTCTAGAAGAGTCCTATTCATGCGCTCTGCAACGCCATTTTGCTGAGGAGTGTAAACATTTGTCTTATGTCTTACGATCCCTTCGTCTTTGCAATACTTCTCAAACTCCACAGAAGTAAACTCCCTTCCATTATCCATCCTCAAACATTTAATTGTTCTACCTGTTCTTTTCTCCACCATAACTTTAAATTGTTTGAATGTATCAAACACATCAGCTTTCCTTTTCAAAATATAGACCCAAACTTTCCTTGAAAAATCATCTATAAACAATACGTAATATGATGCTCTTCCATAAGAAATAGTAGGGGATGGACCCCACAAATCCGAATGAATGTAATCAAGAATACCTTTACTAACATGACTCCTTGCATTGAACTTTTGTCTACACTGTTTTCCAAATATACAATGTTTACAAAACATCAAATTCAAAGTCTTTAAGTTTGGAAGTAGTTTTCGATTCATTAATATTTGAAGTCCTTTCTCACTCATATCACCAAGACGTTGATGCCATAACTGAGTGGATCCTGACACCCCTTCAGATATTAATGCTGTATCATTAGTTTGAGTTTTTCCAATCAATTTGTAAAGGTTTCCTACTCTTTGTGCCTTCATGACCACTAAAGCACCCTTAGATACTTTTAGTATTCCATTTAAATTTGTAAACTTATGACCACTAGAATCCAAAACTCCTAATGAGATTAAATTTTTCTTTAACTCAGGTACATGCCTTACATCTATAAGTGTTCTTATCACTCCATCAAACATTTTAATTTTTATATTTCCAAATCCAAGAGTCATACATGGAGAATTATCTCCAAAAAGAACACAACCATCATTAACTGTTTGATAAGAAGAAAACCATTCTTTATGAGGACATACATGGTGCGAAGCACCAAAATCTAACAACCATTCTTCATTATATCCCGAAACACTACAAATGGATAACACCTCATCAATCATACCTGAATCAGACTTAACTGAATTTGCCTCAGACTTGGAGTCATTAGATTCTTTTCTTTTCCAACAGTCTTTCTTGAGATGACCAGTCTTGTTGCAGTACCAACATTTGAGTTTGCTCTTTCTTCCCTTTGACTTAGATGTGGAAGTTCCTCTTGACTTTTCTCCTTTTTCTTTGGAACGACCTCTAACATACAAAGCTTCAGGTGTAGAGGACTCAATATTAGCCTTATTTCTTAATTCCTTAGACAACAGTGCTCCAATTACAGTGTCAAATTTCAAAGTGTCAGATGTACTAAGACTAATAGAAGATACGACATGACCCCAAGACTCAGGTAAAGTGCATAATAGGTCTACAGCCTTATCTTCATCCTCAATGTGAACGTCCATACTATTCAATTGGCAAATAAGATTATTAAATACATTTAAATGATCTGCAATCTTTGTTCCTTCTTTCATCTTCATACCATATAACTGTCTTTTTAAATAAATTCTATTTGTTACAGATTTGGTCATATACATGTTTTCTAATCTATTCCACAAACTTGCTGCTGATTTTTTTGCAGCAATGTTAAACAAGACATCATCTGCAAGACATAACCAAATTGTGCTAAGTGCTCTCGCATCCAAATCCTCCCAATCATCATCTGACATAGTTACGAGTCTTTTCCTTTTTCCATCTAAGGCCTTCTGCAACGCTTGCTGAACTAACAGATCTCGCATCTTAGTTTCCACAACTCAAAGTTATTCTTACCGCTAAATTTTTCAATCTCAAATTTTGAAACCATTACAATGTTAAGTGTCAGACTTCCAAAAAATACTACTCCAGAGATTTAATGATCCGTTTTTATTCCAAACTTTAATTTTTTTTTTTTTAATAAAGGTTACCCGACTGTAGCGTCACTTTCCAGGAAGCACGGGCAACAGCACTGGCTCTCTTGTCGGGCACTTTTTCCTCCTTCAGGTTGGCATTCACGTTGCATTCATCTTCACCAGTCACAGGTGCTTGCACTAGCAGGTGAACCTCTTCGTACGGTCAGCAATAGACAGAACCTCCCTGAGCTCTTCTCGATGACACAGTCTTCAGAAAATGCAGGCAACTACGAATGTCTCCTCTGCATCAGCGATTTTCCCACCACGGCGGTTGTCTCCTTCATGCTGCATGATCGCACAACCTCTTGGGGCCTCCTCCACAGCTTCACGCAGGCTCTCGCAGCTCTTGCACGGCTCCCTCACAGGTTCATGGGCTCTCCCACAAAGAACGACAGGACTCCACCACTACTAGAGTAACATATAGGCTCCACGAGCTTCATCTCACACCTTTGCTTTACGCAGCAGACTCCAGGTTAGTGGACTTCTCTTAGAACGCGGCTCTCCTCTGCTCTGCTATACAAGCTTTACCTCTCTTGCACAGGGCGGACCTCCCTTTCATAGGAATGAATGGTTGTTCTTCTTGTTCTCTGCAACCTAACTTTGTTTGCTCTTCACTTGAGCTTTGATACCACTTGTTGGTATTTGAGTCTGAATATAACATTAATTAAATAACAATAATGGACAAAATGCACTCAGATATGACACAGGATTTTTAACGTGGTAAAACCCCGATTTGGGGAAAGTATTGATGTCTTATTCCTTTCAACAATGAAGATTACAATTAGGCATATCATCCGCACATCTCATTCACTCTTTTCGCTCCTCTCCAAATACATTTAAATACATTTAGTCAAGAAGTTACATTAACGGAAGAATTGCCACTGGTTATAGTAACTCCTAATCAAGCAACAATTACGGTTGAGAAACCATTTTAGTTTAATTAGTTGTCACAAATTTAACATGGATAAGTTTCTCACGCCTGCTAATTACTTCAGTTATTGGTAACTGCAACCAGGGAACCCTAGGTGATTCAGGCCCTGATTTCACTGAGCTGGATAAATCTGCCACTGTAAGGAATATATATCATGTGTTCGTGATAACTCGGGACAAACTGACAACTGATAATTAGGCCCTAGTTTCATTGACCTGTATAAATCTGCTACTGGAAGGAATTTCTGTTTTGTGCGTTCATGAACTAAAAAAAAAACTTATAACTAACAATTCTTATTTCCTCTCCCACAACCACCTAGACTTCTTTTCCAGCAAAGGGGACAGATTCTTAGCAATAAGAGCCCCATCTTTCTCATTGCTAGGTGCATATAACCTCGGCTTAAGATGTCAGGTATTAAATGCACGATGCCTAAAGCTGTGTGGGAACATGTTGATGTTTGATTCTTGTGTAGTTCAAAAAGCAGTGATTTATAGTACACTGCGCTCCTTTACACACTTGAGCAAAACTGCATCAGTTTAGGCTTCTTGGGCTAGATTTAGAAAGTGCAAGCAGTTATGCTTGTCCCATGTAGTTTGTTATAACAATTTGTGCCTATGGCATATACAATGAGAAAGGGGGGTTTAAGAAAAGAGAAAAGAAAACAAATTGAAATACATATGTTTCAAAAAAACTTCTGCAGGTTAAATGGTAGGCTTAGAACGAAAAGGCAATGCATGGAATAACCTGTGGAGTCTAAATCTACAGGGATGAGCAGATAGCAGTATTTTGTTATCTTAATTTGTATAAATGGTGAATCCTGAAGATATCACGGATATAGAATATATACATTTGAGACTTTTAACTCTATAATCACTGATAATTGAATTCAACCCAAATCCACAAAGGATTGCTCAACTACACAATTTCAAGATTGAATTCTTGTGAGGAAACACTGTTACCCTAGTCATGTATGGGAATGACTGTAGAGTTTGATTTGGCTTAACAGTGCAGAGAACACAAAATCAAAGGTACTAAGAGCTTGAAACCCAATGTAGAACCCTTTATAAGTTCAAATGATGCATATTTATACGAGATTGAATGACCAAATGCAATTTTGAAGACAGTTACTAACAATTGGCCTTATGCATGATTGCTTCCTTAGACCCTAGGATTGGGTTGGCTTGGGTGTGTTCTGATTTGCCATAGAACTTGGATTGACCTTGTCAACTTTGCACCCCCAATTGTTTGGGGGCATTGAACCTCTAAGTTATGATGTATTGCTGATATGGACCAATGAGTTGTTGTTAAGATGGCAGTGTTGGCGATAGGTTGAGACCAAGGTTCTCATGTAGGGGCCAACAAAGGTTTGTCATAGTGTAGATGCATTAGCATTTTTAATTCTTCCAAAGCGAAGAAGGTCTCACCCAAAGCGTACCAAGACCGTGGGAAGATAGTGGAAAATCCTAGCAAGTGCTGCAACTAGAATCATTAACATCTAACCATTGTTGATAAAGGAAAGGAAATAACAACTAGTATTTGCGAAATAGAAACCATTGCATTAGGGATTCCATAGATCCATATAAAAGCAGAAAACTACATTTAGTATTCACATAGATTCATACATATTATACACAAATTTTTAGAGGGGGGCCCAAAATCTTTCCTTTATTAATCTCCTTCAGACCATACCGAAAATGGGATCTATTACATGAAATTAGATTCCTGGGACTTCCTTAATACAAGACAGCCATAACAATTTTTTAGAGGGCGGCCCAAAATCTTTCCTTTATTTATCTCCTTCAGACCATACTGAAAATGGGATCTATTACATGAAATTAGATTCCTGGGACTTCCTTAACAGAAGACAGCCATAACAGCCATAAAAAAACCCAAAGGAATGTACCAACAGCCAAAACCCGTGAATAGACAAACAACCCCCTTTTTCCTTGACCTCTATGGGTGTTTATATAAATTGGGTTGTTAACATTGACCCTATCAAAACCTGTTACAAAAGGCTAAGGATGACCAAGCTGATCCTTTACTCAGATCGGTGCATTAATTTCATTCCATTTTCATCACAGTTGGCAACTGCCATGTTCCGCATTCTCTTCTTGCCTTTACCACATCTCTAACATTGTTCCCCATGTGCTTCCGCTTCTCTTTCTTATCTGTCCATCTTTTACAATGTTGTTCTAAAAAATGAAGGGTTACAATCGTTGACTCACCCTTGAGTCAATTCTTTTGTTTTATAAATCCTTCAAATGAAGGGGCCAAATTGAGGACAACCTATATAGCTTGATCTAGACCTTGAGTCACCATATTTTGATCTGACAATCCAATACAAGGAATGTTCAAGACATAAGACCAATAAAAAATTAGAACATTGAGAATGGAAGGAATAAGAAGTAATCGAGCCATATAGTGACTACTATCATGCTCATCACTGCTGAACAAGAGTAATCTGCCCGCACTAGAGTGCGCCAAAGGACAATAGGTAACAGGAAAATCTTGGGTCTCGTTGCTTGAATTACTGTGCTAGACTACGAGGTGAACCAACCTCTCATTTGCCCCATTGATAGTCTTCACAAGGTGAAAATTTTGGAATCCCAACCTAGTTTTAAGTTTAGTTTCACTTCATGTAGTTTAATGCCCAAACCCCAGCATGCATAAACAGATTACATTAAAAAAATTTCACTTTTGCTTGAATTATATGGAATTCTTTCAACATAAACAACTCAGAAATTTAAATGGCATCCAACTTTTTCACACTCAGAAAATTATAACAGCCAACACACATGAAATTTAGACTCAGAATTTTGACCAAAATGGCTCAGGAAAAACCCCGAACGGAAAACCTGTTTCAGAGAGAGATTTTCATTTCTTCAGGCAAAACAAATTTACAATAGTACTTATCTTAACCAAGTTGTCTTGGAATTTGTGCCAAATAATCATTGAATGGCTTGCTGAAAATTTTCAGAATTCATCTCGAAAACTGTGCCCTCCAAACAGCTGTATGACCTAAGTCACTTGGTTCGAATTCGTGTTCGAATTCGATGACCTTGAAGTTCGTCAAAAATTCGAGAATAAAAATTTTGGTGATAAAATTCGGTATTAAATTCGAGAGCTTATAAAATTTGAAAATATATATAAAATTTAAAAATAAGAAAAATAATGATTTTTTTAATAAAATTCATATTCTAAATTGTATCAACATTAATCTTTACATACATTAAACATATATTTAAAAAACATTTCAAATAAAAAAAGTTGAAAATAAAAAAATATATGATTTTTTTTAAAAACACAAACATATAAACATAAAACATTAAACATATATTTAAAAAACATAAAACATTAATGATTAAAACATATATTTAAAAGACATAAAACATTAAACAACATATTTAAAAAACATAAAACATAAAACATTAAAACATATATTTAAAAAGCATAAAACATAAAACATAAAACATTAAAACATATATTTAAAAAACATAAAACATAAAACATTAAATATATATTTTAAAAATATAACATATTTTAAAAACATTCTAGTGAAAGTGGCAGGAGGGCGAGACTGAGAGCGAGCAGGCCACAAGATGGTTTCAAAGTTCAAACATTAGACTTGTCATGTTGATGTATATGTAACTTCGGAATGTATTCTTCTATGTATCCTATGTATTGTAACCCGATGTTTATTCCGGGATGTTTCTATTATGTATTTGAGTCATGTGATCATGCCCCGATGTTTCGATCGGGAAGATTAATAATGTAAACAAGTCATGTCAAGTCATTAGGTAAGTCCCCACAGTTTCGGGGCACTTGAGTTATTATACACTAATTAAGGTGTAGGGTCGAGTAGTAATTATTAGGTTGAGCCTACGTGTGAAAAAGCAATTCAAGTGAACGGATGAATATAAATAGAGAGTGAGAGTCTCTCTATTTATCACTTGTGAAATACATCACTTGCTCTCCCAAGTATGGCGCACTACTGGAGAAGGAAATTTTGGGACTAGACAGAAGACAGAAGACTACTGCTGTTTTGGGAGATCTCTTATTGTTTTGGTGTTGATTCTATCTTAGAGGAAGTTGCGGGGTTTTCTCTTTTATGGTTTCCCCGAGGAAAACTCTTTGTGTCTCTTGTCTCTTGTGATGTGCTTGTGTTTTATTGCTGTGCTTGTTATTCTCTCAGTGAAAAGATCCTAAGATCATAATGCTAGCTTAAATGTGATGAAAAACTAACATGGTATCAGAGCTAACCTGAGAAGAAGACATTGTGCAGCTACAGGAACTAGGGATTTTTATTTTGTGGATCTTCCTCCACAGATTTTCAGCAAAAGTATGCTAAGATGACTCCCCATTGAAGGGTGCATTTTTCTGTCGATGCGGAATTCAATCGCAAGCATTTTCAGTTTCGATGTGGAAATTAGGGCTTTCTACAGAAGAGGAATTTTTGAGTGAGACTAGCATAGGGTTATTCTCCTCATCAAAACCGAAGTTTAGAGACCTGGATCAAGAAATTTGGTTGGGTGAAACTCCAGGAAAGTCAAACCATAGTTTGACCCTGAGCTAGGAGAAACCCTAAATACTAAAACTGCTAAGTTTTGGTACAGTCTCTATATTCCGAGATTGGCGAAGTCTCAGAAGCTGAAAATTGCAGGGGCCGAATATAAAATCCTGATGAAGGCTGTGTCCAAAAATCAGACTCAGATTCGCTGTACTCCAGGAGATATGATCTCTCCAAGTTAGGGTTCCAACCTCTTCCAGAATTCATCCCTGAACAGGACATCTGGGGAGATCTGCAATATCTTGAGCTACAGATGTCCAAATGGAATTCCTGAAGATGTTCTAGAAAGGGCACGGACTGTACTTTCGGTGGTCCGAATATCAGAGTCAGAATATGAACCAGTGACATGTGGCATGCCATACAACTTCGCTATTCTGAACAGTCCTGTAACAGGTCACCTTGGGAAAAGGATCATAAATCCCAAATTGTGAAACCAATTCTGATGAAACTTGCGGTGTTGGATCAGGGACATGCAAGGTTACCTCAGTGCGAAATTTCAGACACAGAGGAGCAGTAATTTCGGAGATATCACAGAAACAGTAATAGGCATTTCTGCAGAAGAAATTGGAAAATTAGGGTTTTCTGTTCCGGGAGCTTCCCTCCACTGTTTTCAGAAAAGGAGTACATTGGACAGCTCCATTTGAAGAGATCTATCTGTTTATCCAATCAGATCTGAAAGATTCCAAGTTTTGAAAATTAGGGTTTCTGTGACAAACCCTAGATCAGCGAACTCTGGGACAAGGACGGACACCTCAAATCAGTAAGATCTAATCCTTTGTTATTTCCATTTGAGGTTCTCATTTCAATATGATATATCACATCAACTTGGTGACAAGCTTAGGGAAGTTGACAACTTCCAAGCCTGGAAGTATCTGATCTCTCTGAAGAAATTGGATTGGACACCTACCTGAGTATAGAGGTTCCAGTTTCAGAGGGAGACGAGGTTAGAAGCCTTTCACAAGAAGAACTTGGTCAAGGCCAAAGAAGACATCATGCTCATGCTGCAGAGGATGATGAACCATCCAGAAAGAGATCCAGATATGAAAGTGAAGATTCTTCAAGCAAGGATGAATATGTTCTGATATCAGCTCTCATGGGTAACATTACTCATGGAAGTGATGATTGGCTTATAGACAGTGGGGCTTCCAAACATATGACGGGATTCAAGGAATCCTTTGTAAGACTGTCAGAACATGAATCACCTCACAAGGTGAAACTAGGAGATGACTACCGATATCCAATAACAGGTAGTGGGGAATCTTCATACAAGCTAGACTCTGGTAAGTCTCTAACAATGAAAGAAGTATTGTTTGTGCTAGGATTGAAGAAGAACCTTCTCTCCATTTCAGCATTGATGCAAAAGGAATGCGGGCTGCATTCATAGATGGTCAAGTCATCATATGGCCAAAAGGAAAGACTATCGATGATGTGGTAGTGATTGAAGAACAAGAAGGAGGCTTGTACAAATTGAAGGGTCATCCAGAACAAGCCTTGATCCATGATACGGTAGAGCCAAATGAGCTTTGGCATAGAAGGCTTGCACATGTGCACTACAGAGCACTACCTATTGCATTCCAAACAAAGCATGATTGAGTTTGAAAAGGATGTGCGAAAGGGAAGAATACAAAGAAGACATTTCCTAGCAGCAAAAGCAAAGCCAAAGGCATTCTAGAAATCATCCACTCCGATGTATGCGGTCCAATGTCATCAAACTCACTAAGCGGGTATGCATACTATGTTTCTTTTATTGATGATTTTTCTAGAAAGACATGGATTTACTTTATGAAAAACAAAGATGAAGTGTTCAGCAAGTTCAAGGAATTCAAAGCCTTGATCAAGAACCATACTGAAAAGAAGATCAAGACCATTCGATCAGATAATGGTGGAGAATTCACTTCGAATGAATTCAAAGAGCTATGCAAAGAAGCAGGGATTAAGAGGGAGTTGTCAACTCCTTATAATCCACAACAGAATGGGGTTGTAGAACGGAAGAACAAAATTTCAAGCTATTTGAAGGAAAGAACAAAAATTTAGAATATGACCTAAAGAATCCAGTTAAAGAATGTTGTGAAGATCTAGGATGCAGAGACCATGCAGTCATAAGAGTCTCAAATCAAGAACAACTTGAAGCGGTAAAATGAATAATGCAGAAGTGATGATGGCCACCTTGAATGGCCTCCCAGGATTGTGGAATTCATTCAAGGAATGTGTTCCAGAAGGAAGTGATTACTTTCAGCAAACTTTGGGAAGAAGAAGAAGCTTGAATCATAAGAAGAGAAGAGAAGAGGGGAGCAATTGAAGATCAAGTTATCGCCATCCAAAGAAGATCCCTCAATCAATGAGGAATATGAAGAACTCAACTCTTGAAGAACTTCTTATCCACCTTAGCTTTTGGATAAGAAACGATGCTATTATGAATGAAGAAGACGATGAAGCTGAAGGCTCAAGAAGGAGTCTACCCTCGAAACAAGTATTCAATTGTCATTTCATTATATTATTTTGTTATGCATTTGTTTATATTCAGTTATTGTATTATGCATGATAGGAAGTTTGCATTAATGACAGAATACTACTAATATGCACGTGATGGGTAAGTAGCTCATGGGGCTATACAAATTCTCCATTGCTACTTGTCTAGAATGAAACCTCTTTGCTGACATATTGGATTAGTGCACAATCTCAATGTTGTCCTGGTAGAGATGGAAGGCATCTAGAAAGTTTCAGTGAGATATGGATGAATGTTGTATTGGCTAAAGTAGTTGCATGATCATATATTTATGCATAATAACTTTCCAATATAAATATTCCTTATGAAATTTTCTAACCATACAAATGCATTTGGCTTGTAGGAAAGATCGCATACATAATCGCCTGCAAGCAAAGAAGGATGAAACTTGTTCCGAAGAACAAGTGATGACAGTTCAAGATGATGAATAATATGATGAGTGCAGTGACATCATTAATGTAGAACCTTCCAACCACCAAGAAAAAAGGGAAGACCAGTTCAATAAGAATGATGTCAAGATGCAATATCGAGACCTGAAGAGAAGTTCATAGTTCCATCATGCAGTAGATGGAAACATCGTGGGATACAAAGCAAGATTCGTAGCATGAGGCTTCTCATGAAGAGAAGGCATAGTCTACAAAGAAACATTTACAGCTAATAGAAGTGAAGTCACATGACATGCATAATCATGTGTGCAAATGAAAGAAGGCCTTGTACGAGTTCAGAAGACACCCATGGGATAACACATACATGATGAGCTTAATGAATATCTTAACCTTTGCTACAAGGTTGATAGAGGATGACAAGCTCACAGATGGGTGCAAGATGAACTTTTGAAGAAGTTCAAGATAGAGGATCTTAGTATCCAGTGATCCTAGATGGATACTACTTGTCACTCCAGTACAGAATGTTTCAGTGCATAGAGTACGGAAGACAGAGGGAGCATGATGCTCTGCTTCAGAGAGAGTGATTGCAGAAGATCCTGAGGTTCGACATGGTACGACAAGATGGGCAGATTACTGATGATTCTAGGCTTTACTGAGAGTAAAGCGGATTCCAACCTTTGATCCAAGGTTGAAGGTGGAAGACCAGTGATGCTCCTGTTATGTGTCGATGCACTACTGTTCTAGGAATGGAGGTGTGGCATAGTACAGATGGGATCTTCCTTGGACAAGGGAAGTATGCAGTAGAGATCCTGAAGAGGTTCGAGATGATGGATTGCAAGGCGATGGCCACACCTATGGCATCGAACCTGAAGCTATTGAGTGATGCTTCGTCAGAGTCAGTTGATGCTACGATGTATCGTCAGATGATTGGGTCATTGATGTACCTGACAAACACGAGACCAGACATTTGCTTTGCTGTGAACACCTTGAGCCAGTACTTGACAGATCCGAGAAGTGTTCACTTGATTGCTGCAAAGCATATTCTGAGGTACCTGAAGGGTACAATTGATTATGGGCTCAAGTACGATGCAAATCAGAAGATTAACCTGGTGGGTTATGTTGATTCAGATTGGGCAGGCAGTGCCATCGACAGGAAGAGTACTTCGGGATGTTGCTTCAGTATGGGATCAGGTGTGATCTCTTGGTTTAGCAGGAAGCAATCTTGTGTGGCACTGAGTATAGCTGAAGCAGAGTATGTCGCAACTTGTTCAGCTAGTTGTGAGGCAGTATGGCTATGGAAGCTACTGTTTGATATATTTGATCTCCAGTTAGATGCTACTTGTGACAACCAGAGTTGCGTGAAGTTGTCAGAGAATCCAGTGTTTCATGACAGGTCGAA
>LPNX010290972.1:222950-307431 GCA_001517045.1 Pseudotsuga menziesii
CTCCGGTGTTCCGATCGGGAAGATTAATAATGTAAACAAGTCATGTCAAGTCATTAGGTAAGTCCCCACAGTTTCGGGGCACTTGAGTTATTATACACTAATTAAGGTGTAGGCTCGAGTAGTAATTATTAGGTTGAGCCTACGTGTGAAAAGGCAATTCAAGTGAACGGATGAATATAAATAGAGAGTGAGAGTCTCTCTATTTATCACTTGTGAAATACATCACTTGCTCTCCCAAGTATGGCGCACTACTGGAGAAGGAAATTTTGGGACTAGACAGAAGACAGAAGACTACTGCTGTTTTGGGAGATCTCTTACTGTTTTGGTGTTGATTCTATCTTAGAGGAAGTTGCGGGGTTTTCTCCTTTATGGTTTCCTCGAGGAAAACTCTTTGTGTCTCTTGTTTCTTGTGATGTGCTTGTGTTTTATTGCTGTGCTTGTTATTCTCTCAGTGAAAAGATCCTAAGATCATAATGCTAGCTTAAATGTGATGAAAAACTAACACGTCAGTAGAGTTTACAGGAGAGTAGCGAGCCAGCGACACACCTATAGTTGACTAGGCAAGCAGGTTTGATCTCGAAGTGTGAAAAGTGCACAGACCCGTCATTGGAACAAGGGTGGAGTCATGACTATCGATGGCTGCCTCCACACTTCATGACGACCTCCACGATGACGACTTCAATCTCAGTCAATCTCCACGACGATGGCTTTAGTTTCATGGAGACCTCCACAACGAGCGTTGTTTTGGTAGGGTTAACCCTTGGGCTGCCGAAACGCCATTAAAATCGTCGATTTCCAACGATCTAGATCATCAACTATAGAGAAATGACGAATTTTGAATTTCTAGGCGAAAATTTGCTAATTCCGATGATTTAGCTCACATGTATGACCTTGAAAAATGTGCCAAACTCCTAGCCTCGATTTCTGTGTTGTACGACCTATTTTCCAACTCTCTATGACTTGCAATTAATATTGTACGACCTCAAAATTTGTGCCTAGCTGATGTTGTATGGCCTGCAATTAATGCATTCCTTTGCTACCTCGAAATTTGTGATGTACGTGTTGATTGAATTGTCAATGATGCCAACATGGGACTTGTAGTGGCCCCTCAGGTAATCATTGATGCCACCAAGTCCCTCTTGCAGTGCGAAGCCCATACAGAGAGGAGTTGTGCTTTGGAGCACCTTGGGGAGTCCTGCAAGGTCCTTGAACCCACAAGATTGGATCTTGGAGCCACTCCTCGTAGATGATGCTGAAGACCTTGCTAATGATGATGAAGACCTTGGTTATGGTGCTGAAGCCCTTGTGGACGATGGATAAGCCCTTGATGGGTTGAAGAAGCATTAATGACCCATTTTCTGGTCATTTATGCTTTTGATGGGATCATGGTACCCTAGAAGAAGGCTTGGTAACCCCACAAGAGGTGGCATGATGGATCTTGACCCCTAGAAGTCCTCTTATGTGGTTGAGGTGGTTGAAGAAGTCCATGAAGCCTCTTTGCTTGATGAATAAGCCCTTGGACCCACACTTGGTGAACTAATGGTCCTTATATCCTTAAAGGAGATGATCTAGTCATGGGGTCTTGGAACTCTTGGAGATTGCCCTAAGGCATGAGAAAGGCTTGGCACCCACTTATATGGTGGTATGGTAGCACTTGGATACACTTGTTGTTGAAATTGACACATGGTCCATCTTGTGGCTATTTGGATATTGATGAAGGTAGAGTCATTGACATACCTCGATGCGTTGAATTGACATAGGCTTGAAGCCCATAAAAAGGCATTTTGATCAATTATTAAATGACATCTTGAAAGAGACCTTGAAAGTCTTGCATGTGGCAGCCTGTTGATGATGATGAACAATCTGGTTGTGGTAAGATGGCCATCGGGGTGTGGATGAAGTTAACATATTTTAAAACAAGAATTAAAGCCTAAATATACCTAAGTATTGAATTCGGCCCCAAATAAAATTCAAATAAAAATAACAAATAACAATTTTTTTTTTTGACAAATACGCTCCAAAATATATATATATATATATATATATGAAAAAAAACTAGTATATATATCCAGTCAACGTCTTCATTTGGTCAAGATGAATTCGTGGGTTTTCTCTGAAATCCGGGTGAATAAAGGACCACTGAGGCAGTTGCAGTGTTGCCGCCTTTCACACACTTGGGTTACGTGGCAGAAATCTTCAAGCCACTCGGTGTGTCCTTGGGGGAAAGCCTTGAGTCAAGGCTGTCACTTTGTTCTTGACTCCTCCGTTTAGGCTCAACTCCTAACGAAGCCAAGGGTGGTAGACCCTATTAAGTTACTAAGGAAAAATTATTTAGTATGATGATGGTATTAAAGAGTAAGTTTTTAGGAGTTTCGTTTTAACAATTGTAAACAACAAATAGCATGATGAGATAATCACAAGTAAGCACAAAAATGACACCCAATCACATATAGATTGAAAGAAATAAGCAGTTGACCAGTGCCTTGAAAATGGAGTCGAAAAACAATTAAGAGTGCTTGCAAGTGCTGGAATGAATGTTGTGCAATTGTATCTTGGTTAATTTTAAATTAATGTAAGAAGTTGAGTAATTTAACTTAGGCGAGGGGACTCCAGATATACCCAGGGGGTACTTGAAGTATGTCCAAAACTAAACCGTCACTGCTACCCGCAAGGAATATGTGGGCTGAATAGAGTCTCTGAGGCTGTTTTTCATAATGCAGCTGAAGGTGTAACAGAGATCGGCGCCCCGAGGTCACTTTTCAGGAGTTCTCGCTTCCTTTGGGTATTTTGCCACCGTAATGGTTTGATTGAGGCATTGGATTTTCGCCTAATGGTTTCTCAATTTGGGGAGAGTGAATCCTAATTATTCTAGTCATTCAAGTGCTTTTGATGCAGCTTGACTGATCGGATGAACCGCAACCAAGTACAGAGCATACACACTGGAGTCTTTCGTTATTTTTAGTAAATTTTAAAATAGGTGTTTTTGTTAAAAAGAAAACCCTTCAGGAACCTCTTTCGATCCAAGTGGATCTCAATCGGGGAATCAAGGAGGGGTTAATTTTATTATGACTAACGAAACAAATGATGATAGCAGATGAAGCATAAACAGATAAGCAAACCACAATTTTCTAATTAGACTACCACGACCCTTTCTTCACCTTTCGGCTCAAAAGGAGGCTCGTGGGGTTAGTATTAAAATTACTTTGAAACCACCAGATATGGAATATGGCAACGATTATAAGTCAAAGTATACTACCCTGCAGATTAAAACTACACTAGATTGAAAAAAGATGAACAAAAAGTAAAAAATGACACAGACGCAAATCCCCCCAGGGGGGATGGTGAATAGGCTCGAAAGAGCCTATTCGAAAAGATTTTTTTTATTAGCATTGATTACAATATCAACAAACTGAAATTAATCCACTTTGGTCCTTGTTATCTGGGATCCAACAAAACTAATCTGAACAAAAATGATAAACAAAACTAATCTGAACTTCTGCGATAGAGAGTGCTCTTGATCCACTTTTAAGTGATATTCAAGAGGCTTTGGTTCTTTTTAATTTTTGCAATTTATATTAAAGGAAAGAAATCTTTGAAATAAAGTTAAACAAAACGAAGTTTTCCTTTTAACTTTTATGAAAGCAACAACAAGACTAATGGCTAATCTAACAATTACTTATGCATGCAAAAAAGTAAGAAAAAATAGAGAAACAAGGACAATATAGGATTCCCCCAAATGGGGGAAGAGGGGTGTGGGAGCCTTTATCCCACTCGCTTTTTATTGGCATGTTACAATGATTTAAAAAAAAAGTGTGCTTTTGATCCTTGGAAAAAAGGGTTAAAAAGGCCCAAAAATACTTGGGAAAGCAAGGGAATGAAGAAGGGGAATAACATAATTTATTTTGGATGCTCCGGCAAGCCTAAAACTCCAAATTTCGGCAGCGTATCCTTCTTTTTTTTCGTAGACCTGCTAAAAACCAGCAAGCTAACATTGCAAAATCAGTGGGTTAATGCTTAAAAATACATAAAAAAATACACAAAAAATACACCCTACTATAGCCAAGCATCAAGCAACCTATGTCAAGTTCATTGTCTCTAGTTTGTAATATCGAGATCTGGGTAAGAGAGGTTTCTTCATTGAGCTACAACGTTGAGCTACACATTCCGCATATACACTCTGATTGCCAGGAGGTCTTCGTGCCTAGTTCTACGTGACCTATACTTCGTGCCCAATAATTCGTACCCACTAGTCCACACATATACCCAACAGGTTACTACCTACCCACATGACATTGAACGATATGGAACATTTGAATGCTCCTACCTGGACTGGACCGCACAGTTGGGATACTCAACTTAGCTACTCCACTTGGCTACTCAAATTTTATGGGCTGCTTGACTACTCGACTGCTTGAATTTGCTACTAAACTTTGCTTGGATGCTTGGCCACTCAACTGCCGAAAAATAGAAAGATTTTATCACTTTAGGTACTAGGAAAGGGAAACTAGATCTAAGCTTCTAATCATGAAATAAAGCGCTTCTTAGATCTAATTTAAACAAGTAAATAAGATTATGAACTTTAGCATAGATTTACTTCTGTAATGAAAGTAACCAGAAAGAAAAAGATTGTAGTTTTTAGGAGAAGAAAAACTGCTCAAGTCTTGAATCTTTTTTTTTGCAAGATTGGAAGGATCCTTGATGTAGGCAAGGAATGCTTATGTGTTGGTTTCAACTTGTAATCCAAAGCAAAGGAGATGCAACCGAGCTCAACCTTTTACTTGGGATAGCAATCTGCACACTTATCAAGCTTGCACACAACGAGTTAGATCTGGTACAACCCACAGTTAGAAAACTAAAGGATCATGAATTATAACCGACTAAAGCATGAACTCTTAGATAACTAATAGCAAGAAAATAAGTAAGCAAATTGACAGCTGCAAATGCTTACCCTACCTGCTCCAGAGATCCTTCTAAGCTAGACTATTAGATATGCAAAGCAAAACAATCGAACAATATTACCTCACAAAGATATCACCACATGCACAACTTGCCATAAATCATGAGCCTCTAAATCTTTTCAAATTTTATTCATAAGTAACAATACAATAATACAAGAGCAAAGGTTCCTTTCTCCCATCCGGAATGAGGAAGAAGAGCCTCTATTTATACAAAAACCAAGCCCCAGGGTGGAATTAATGAACTAAAGATCAACCCGGAGGGTGACTGAGTTGAAGAGGAGTCTCACTAAGCTGAACTGAACTAATCGGAAGTGGAACTGGAGAGGTAGATGTCACCTCTGCTACCAACTCAATCCCAGGAGCCACATCACCCAAAACCTTCACCAACCAAACCACATGTGCAACTTCTCCCTCCTCATGCGAATGGTACGGCAGCTTGGCGTGAAGGATCAAATTTATGAAGGCTTTGTTTGACCCAAACATTGGGTCAAACCAAAGCTTGAAATAATAAATGATATAAGGTGGGTCCTCACACCACAAGCCATCACAAGGATAAGCGTTTAGCTTGAATCTTCCCCTCCACGCTATCCTCTTTTAGAAATAATTTGTAGCATTGGATATACCATGGTTTCCTTTTAATAATTTATTTAAAGTGTAGAGGGGTCCAAATTTAGCATTAAAATGTCACTCTGATGCTTTGTTAGCCAAATGATGCCTTTCGGGATGCTTCAGCAAGCCGAAACATAGTGAAAGTGGCCCCCGGGGTAAAGATGCTGCTCCGGACTTGAAAATGAGCCCAACCACACCAAAAATGGACTCCAGATCATGTTTTTTACATTTTTGAATTTTTCCATGTAAACCATTAAAAATGGCTTAAAAAACGAGAAAAAATATTTTTTCTTGGAATCAAACGGAACTCTAGGGGGACCTGGTACATGTTCATACGACTCAATTTGAATGCCTAGCATGCTGAAAAACACTGACCCGAAGGCTTTAATAACCTCCTAAGGCCGAAACGCCAAGATGACTACCCCAGCTTTGGAGGTGTCGGTGAAAAGCTCAAAAATTATAAGTCGTTTGTTCAACAACCAATAATAACCAAGGGAAAAAACACTCTGGTCTAGTCGGCTTGATGCTCAAGTCCGGGAAACCGAGCCTTTTATAAAAATTTAAATGCTAGGACATTTTTTTACAATTTCCCCAGGGGGGTATGAACATGTGTTACAAAATTTTTCAAACAGACTCTTAGAAAAAGGCTGGCGGACTTCTGAACTTTGATCATGAACAAGTGTACTTGTTCAATACTTTGGCGGCTCACCGAAAATCCGCTAAGTGCAAAATTAGTGGATAACATCACTAATCAATTCACCCTCCTAGTCAACTTCTACAATTTCCTCGTCTTCTGATTTGAAGGTTTCTTTTTTACTATTATTGCTTGATCTAATTTCTTCATTATATTTTGAGGGCGAAATATAGATTCCATTGTAAAAGTAATTACTCAATGTTTTTGGTTGGCCTTCATGAGTTTATTCTTCTAATGATTCTTCCTCGATAAAAGAAGAACACTTGTCTTTTTCTTCTAAATCTTCATCTTCTACAAAATCCATGAAAAGTATTTCTCTTGGACTATCATCGCTATCATCTTCTTTAGATGAACTACTCTCTTCCTTAGAGTACAAACTCTTTCTCTGTTTAAGAAGCCTATTCCAATTTTCAGACCTATCTTGTTGGTATGTTATCCTTCGTTCTTTGACATCTTCTTCACTGTCACTATCCCTACTTTCTTTGTAAGGATATTTTGAGGAGAAATGACCTACTCCACCACAAGAAAATTATTTAAGGGTGACTTACATTTGTATTTGCCATGACCTCTTTTTGATTTTCTCACAAAATTTGCCTCCTCTTTGTCTGATCCATTAGATGAGTTCTTGTTATGTTGGCGCTTGTTGGATTTTTTTTTCTTTGTGGCTTTGAAGGTTGCTTCTATTCTAAAGGGATTCTCCTTTTCAGTCCTCATCTCGTATGTTGTAAGAATCCCATGAAGTTCATCTTTTTTCGATTTGTCCAAATTAGTTATGTTTTCTAAGATTGATACTTTGGAGTCAAATCTCGATGGCAAAGGTCTTAGCACCTTTTGGACTACTGCTTCTTCAACAATTTGCACTCCAAGGCCTTTGTTATCATTAGCAATTTTATCAACTCAGAGAAGGCTATGTTTTCTTCTTCTCTCATATTCAGGGTTTCGAACTGTCTTGAATGAGTCTGCAACATTGCCTTCTTGACTTTTTTATCTCCTTTATAGATGTGTTTGAGTTTATCCTTACTTATTTGACTAATTTTGTTGATTTTTGTATGGAAAGTGTTCCCTTGGTGACTTTTGCCTAAGTCATAAAAATGGGAAAATTAAAGTGACCTTTGCAATTAATAACTTTGAGATGAGTTTTAATTTTCTCTTTAGAGAATAAAGTGACTTTTTGATAAATTTAAGTGAGGTGAGTGAAATTAATTTTGGAGAGAATTAAAAGTGCATTTCATCTCATCCATCTATCTAATTCATTTTGGTCCCTTGGATTAGATGACCATTCAGCTTCCCTCACTTAGACACCAAAAAGGTAAGGGAAGGCATTAGAGTCTTGTTACCTCCTAACTGGTAGGGGTAAAATTCAAACCCGCAGGAAGAAGGAAGCAGTTTCAAACAGTCAGCAAGAGAGGTGCGAAGAAGCCTTTCGGTATGCTCTATGGAAGGTGTTGGTACCAGGATCCGCCTTATCAAAAGTTTTGATTTCGGCAACGCACATCCAAAGGACCTTGATCTTCATCAAACTTATCTCATCTTCCGAAATTCTGTCAAATTTGCCAATTTTCTGCTATTAATAGTCTCTTGCAAAGAAGATGGAGCTTCCTATTTCAAATGTAGGAGATGCATAAAAGCCTGAAAGGTCCTCTGTAGAAGCACTCAAAAGGCTTGCAAGTCGTATAGATGGTGTTGTTAAAATGGGAGATGTTGATTTTTCAAGGAAAGAATCAACAAAAATTGCAGCATGCTCTGTTTCTAGAGGTAAGGGAATTTCTGTTGGAAATTCATGTTATGAAATTTCTGCAAAGTCTGTGTGCTCTGACTGTGGAAAAAGGTTCTACATTCCTGGAATTCTATCAATCAGGATAGGTTAAGCATTCCGAGATGATGCATGATGAGAAGCAAAACTTGTCTGTGAATTTGAAACAAGATTTTAGGTCTGAACTTAAGGAAAGGAGGATTCGTATCTACAAGAGTCCATGGAGTGACAACAATGAATTCCACGTTGTTTGAGACGAAACTCATAAAAATGGATTTTGAAATTGAGAAGCTGCTATAGCGTGATGAATGCATAACCCAAGCTCTCAAAGCATAAAGAATATGCACCCAACATCTATGTACATGTATCAAGGGATGTAGTTTAGGTGAATTTTGCTCAACCATCAAAGACTATATACCATAATCGGGTGGAAAAACTGAGATCAAAGCACTTGGATATAAAGTGGTTACTGCCAACATACCAATGAAGCTGCAAGAAATGGTCAGAGATTAGCCTAAGAGGCATCTGCCCACAACACAAATGCTAAATCTATATTTGAGGTCGTCCTAAGGGAGTTGACCACTTGGGAAGAAAGACAATTACAAATTTGGCTAGATTATTATTCTTCCACCCACACCATCTGTTGAGTAAAGTGGGTCTGATATTCATTGCTGTTGATGAAGACGTCCCAGAAGAAGAGCATCCTCAGAATGTTACAGGCTACCAACTATTGAAATGTTGATACAAATGTTCTGAGCGTCCATCTTGTATACATTGGTCATTTCCAGCTCTGTACGAATCCTACCTTGTTGAAATGGAGGAAAATTGTGGTCATAGTTTGCCTCATATTGCTGGTTCGAGCACTAAATATATTAAATCCCTCGTGGGTGTCATTTGTAACTGGGTTATCTACATAGGATGCTACAGGGGTATTGGTTGCATTGCTCCTTTATCTATCTCATCATATGACTACTGCCATAGGGTTGAATTGTTGCATAGCTAATCTTCTCGACACATATTAGTCAAGACGCTGCTACAGGCATTTGGTATTCGCACACATTGAATATTTAATATGCATCAGTCCCAGATCGCAGCAAATATCACATCTCAGACAAGGCGGGTAGTTCTAGTTGCATAGCGCGGTTTCAACCCACTTGCCATCTGGAAATCGTGTTTCCTTATGAGACTACCTCTCATTGACAGCTGAGAGTCGAGATCTCGTCCTTCAGTAGAAAATGCGCTATGGAATCTGCAGTGTGCAGGTCCAAGTAATTACAACTGAAACACACCAAGCTTTGATCAATCAAGCTGTTCGCGTGAGCATATAAATCAATAAGCGTAACTTTCTCACCACGGGACCCTTCACACAGTCATGGTTTGGCTCGTAGCAGCTAATTGCAGGATTTTAAATTCACGGCTTGATCTCCTCTCGGCATTTACTAGGGTTAACATTTTTTATTGCTACGTGGAGTTTTGAGGCCGCTTGTGGGCATTCCATGACATGGAGCAATCCAATGAGTCGTTGGTTGGAGCAGCCGATTTCTGTTAGCAGCCGAGTCGAGGGAGTTCAAAATTGAGCATCACGGGCGTTCAGGGGTAACGGGCAGAGATCTCGCGCTTTGTCTGGCGGATTTCATAGATTCCTAGGGTTTGAATTATGGTTCAAACTTCAGATCATCACCATATGAAGCTGCTCCTAGATCTATGTCCACTAGAATACTAGTAACCGATCTCTGTGGCCACGTGGAGCTACGGAGCAACACATTACTAGAAGGTGCATACTCGAGGCTTGGTGGACATGAACTTGCAGGTTTGGACGGTTCTGATTGGCGGTGTGTTTTTCTCCAAGCCAAGTCGTGTACAAAGTTTCACATTCTATGCTAAAGTGGATGGTGGAGCACATTATATCCATCACATATCTGGCAGCCCATAGTTACATTGATTCTCAATGGATTTGTTAAGTAGAATTTCCTCACATAATGGGATTTCCCCAAATGAAGCTTTAGTTAGATTAGATCTCTTTTTCAATAAAGTGGTAGTTCCTTCTAGTTATGTGGTAGTCCACTTAGATGTAGATTGAGAGAAAAGGGGACATTGCCTTTTATCTCATTTATTATTTTATTATTCTGTTTACTTTTTGAAAATAAAAGTAAAAAAGAGCCTTTTGGGCCTATAAAAGAGCAGAGCTCTTTCTTTGTAAGGATGGCATTTTTGGGTTGGGAGGATTTTTCCCCAGAGTTAATAAAGAAAATCATGTTGATTTTTTGGACATGTTAGGCTTCTCTGTCGTAGTTTTGTGTTTTCATGAGTTATAGACAAAGCCAGCAGAGAGGGCTAACAATCTAGCACGTTGGGAAAGCATTTGCAGCTGCCAAGTTGCTTGTCGCTGTTGTGTTCTTGGAGGTCTGGGAGTAATGGAAAGTAGTCAGTTATACTTCCATTCTCCAGGCCTTTGATTATGGAACGGACCAGCTTAGTCTCCCTTCTACGAAACGCAAAGCCTTTCTGAGCCCCCTTCTGACTCCATTTACCCTTCTGGTACTGGCACTGGCTTTTTCTCGAGGACTGATCCTCCTTTCCCTTCTTTCCCATCAATCCGATTCATTTTCCTTATTTGCGACCCGTGTTTCTCTAAGGCAGCCTCTTTAGATCACTTTGCCCTCAGTCGCACCTGCCTTAGTGATCCTAACTTAGGGAAACCCCCCTAGCGCTGGAGAAGAGCCAGCCTGAAGCGAGGAGAGAGGGGTGTGGTGACATTGGTCTCTCTCTCGAGAGTTGTCGCCGTGCCGACGCGCCCGCAGTTTGGGCTTTCATCACTCGTGTGCCTGTTTTGGGTGACAAGTCTCATTCTGAATTTTTCCATGAGAGTTGGAGGAGAAAATTTGCAAGTAGAGAGAGAAGAGGAGAGGGCACGATTCCCAAGATCGTACAATAGCACTGAACATTTTTCCGTATAGCACGTATCTCGAGGCAATTTATGAGCATGAATTTTGAGACAGTTTTTATGGTCACAAAATTCGAGGCAGACCGTACAGTGCGTACAATTTCGTACATTTTGTATAGTCCGTATAGTGGGCACGAAAATCGAGGCAGTTCGTATAGTACAATAGTGGGCACAAAAATTAAGGCAGTCTATATAGTCAGTTTGGCACAGTTTTCGAGGCAGCGAGTTGGCAGAAATTTTGAATGTAAAATTTCTGAATTCAGTCAATTTGTTGAGCATTGTGGTTGAGATAAGTTTATCTCTGTTTTTTGCTGTACTTTTATTTTATTGCATAAAATAAAATTCTCTCTCTAGAATAGATTTTCCCCGGAGGTTGGGGTTTTGCCTAGGTTATTTGACCAAAAATTTATGAGTCTGAATTTGCATGTGTGACTGTGTTTTTATCACTGCTCATTTAAAGTTGTAAAAATTCTTCTTTTGTTTCAGTCATAAATTGTTTATGAGAAATGACTTAATTTGTAGCTGAAAGTAAATTGGGTTGGGCATTAAACAATGAGGAAAATGGTGGTTGAAACCGGGTTGGGGGAATGAGAAAAATTTACATGGTATCAAAGCTTTGTTAGAGAAGCACAGAATTTTACATCGTGAAAAATTTCAGACTGTCAGTGAGTTCTTTTGTTAGTGGGAAGCACCTTGTTGAGACTTGAATTTTGCATTAAAATGGCAACAAGACTTAGGTTGGAGGATAGGCTTGATGGTGATGGGAATTTTGTCCCATGGAAAGCTAGCTAGTGCTTATATTGGAGGAAAACGAATTATGGGATGAAGTGTTTAACAATACAACAACGAATCTTATTGTTGTTCCCGCTTCCATCGATGCACAAGCAATTTTTGCCTTCAACAAGAAAGACATTAAGGCTAGAAGGATTATTCTAGATGCAGTCAAAGATCATGTGATCCCACACATCTCTAGTAAAACCCGTGCATATCAGATGTGGGATGCTTTGACTAGCTTGTTTCAAAGCTCAAATGAAAATAGGAAAAGGGTATTGAGAGAAAAATAGAAGAGCATCAAGATGGCCAAAGTTGAGGGAGTGATTTGTGGAGGCTATAGTAGCCAGGGAGAACTGGCCTTGAGAAAAACTTTGGGATGATTTTGTTCAGGAGGAGACCCAGAGAGGTCTTGTGTAGGGCAGCTCTTCTACTAGCATGGAGGATAGGGAGAATGTGGCTTTCATTGCCAAGGGAAAGAAGAAGTTCAAGAAGGGCCCCAAGAAAGGTGGGGCTAAGCAACAGGATGGACAAAAGAAGAATTTGAGCACTGTAAAGTGCTTTGCTTGTAAGAAGCTAGGGCACTATGCTGGACAGTGCCCACAGGAAAAATAAGAAGAAGAAGCAACAGATAACAGCTTCAACAGAGGTTGAGTTTACACCTTAGATTTGATAAAGAGTTTTCGCTCTATGTTGGGCATGTTAATAGAGAGAGAGCATCCATCATCACCAATGCAAACATTGAAATTGAGAGGGAGTATTCTTTGTTGACTGGCTATTCTTTCAATGCATCCACCACCAGCACGTGGTGTATTGAAAGTGGAGCTTCGAGCCACATGACAGGTGTTTGAGAGATGTTCTCTAAGCTTTCACAGACAAGGATAGATGTGGAGGTCGTGTTGGGGGGTAACACAGTTTTCAGAGCTGTTGGGTGTGGGACCATTATATTTCAGAGAGAGTCCATGAGTCCCATGACTTTGAGGGACGTATTGTTTGTACTTGGGCTGAAGAAGAACTTGATATCAGTTTCCATGATCGAGGATAGGGGTCTTGGGGTGTCTTTCCTGGATGGACATGTGCGTGTCTTCCCCAAGACTGGAGGACCATCTTTTTCTTACATCATTGGAGTCAAATGTGGGCAGTTGTACAAGCTCTTGTTTCAGCCCCAACATGCTTTGACACATAGCAGCAACAGTGAGCTTTGTGAGCTTATGGCATAGGAGGATGGCTCATCTACATCATCCATCTTTGAGGATGTTGAGGTACATGGTTACAGGGTTTCCTGAGTTCAACACTAAGCATAGTGATGTATGCAGGGGGTGTGCTTTGGGAAAGTACACCAAGACTATTTTTACTAGTAGTGATAGCAGGTCACCAGGAGTACTTGATTTGATACATTTTGATTTGTGTGGTCCTATGTCATCTGTTTCTCTTAGAGGTTTTCAGTATTATGTGACATTCATCGATGACCATTCCAGGAAGACCTGTATCTACTTCTTTAGGAGCAAGAAATTTGAGGAGGTCTTGCAGAGGTTCCAAGAGTTCAAATCTCTTGTGGAGAACTAGACTGGGAGGAGGATTCGGGTACTCAGATTAAATAACAAAGGTGAGTATACCTCCAAGGTGTTTGATAAGTATTGCAGACAGGTTGGCATTCAGAGACAGTTGACAGTACCATACACTCCCGAGCATAATGGAGTGGTAGAAAGGAAGAACCGATCTGTTGTTGGAGCAACGAGAGCTATGTTACATGATCAGTCACTTCCTTTCTTTTTTTGGGCAGAGCCATGCAGTACAGTTGTATACCTTCAGAATAGGAGTCCCCATCGTGCCTTGGGGAAGAAGACTCATGAGGAGATGTTTGTAGGGAAGAAGCTTGAGGTGAATCATTTTTGTATATTTGGTTGCCTGACTTGTTCACATGTCCCTTCTGATAAGAGGACAAAGCTTGAGACCACAACAGAGAGAGGCATCTTTGTGGGGTTATGATGAGAGACTTCGAAGGCCTTCCGCCTTTATCTTCCTGCCCTGAGGAAGGTTGTTGTGAGGAGGGAAGTGAGATTTAAGGAGCGGGCCTTTAGGAAGTCCAAAGAGTCAGTGTTGGGAGAGCAACAGGTTCCCATACCTCAGGCAGGTTCGCAGGTACCTTTAGTACAGGTGACAAGTTCACAAGTTTTCGGGGTTACTGGACCATAGAGTATAGGCACAGGATCTTCAGGTTCAGTGGTTTAGCTAGCATTTTCTTTGGGGATAGGTTTTGGTTCTCAGGTCACATGTTCACCTTACAGAGCTACCAGATCACATATTTCACCAGTTGTTGGTTCACCAGCTCTTGGTACATAGGTTTTTGGGCCTTTTACTTCCGGGAGTTCTGCAGACGACGACAGACCAATTTGGGAGCAACCTTTAGGGAAGAAGAAGCCTAAATGGCTTTGGGAGACCTTGAAGGAAGCTAAGGATTTTGGAATGCCCAAGGAGCCGCTGGTGAGGGCTATAGTGATGCCAGATAGGTTGGGTATGGCATTGGTTGCTAGTCTTCGTGATTCGAAGCCATCTACTTTTGAGGAGGCCTCTTAGCATCATGTTTGGAGAGATGCCATGATGGGAGAGTACCATTCCATCATGAAGAACGATGTTTGGGAGATTGTTCTAAGACCTGAGGGGAAGTTAGTGGTGTAGAAATACCTGAGGGGAAGTTAGTGGTGTAGAAATAATAGCTTTAATGCTATGAGCAAATATGCTAAGAAGAAGCACAGGAAATAGATCTTGCTACCAAGAATTCTCACAAGCATACACAGGAAAAATATAGAGAAGAAAAGAGACTGGATCACATGAATGAAGAGATGAATATCGGAGTGTATCCATCCATTGAATAATGATGAATAATAGTGTACATAAATAGTACATCCCTCATAGGAAAAATTGAGTTGTATGGATACAATTCATAATGATCAAAAAGGTTGACTTACCAAAATATGATAAACCCCCATAGGTGGCTAAAGCACTTCCCAAATCAGTGAAGGACCTCATGAATTAGCAAAAGCATGAGTGAGTTGTCAAGAGCGATGGAAAAACATGCTAATCCTAGAAAATGGAGAGAAAGTCATGAAGGATGGGTTAGCAACAAAAGAACCCAGTTTCCTAGTTAACTAGCTTTACCTTATCCATAGAAAAGCAGGATAAAGCAAAATAAAGCAGAACCTGCAGTAAAGTGTAGTTACCGATTCTGGATGTCCATAAAGTGGTTAAGATCAACCCATAATAAAAAATAAAGCATTCCTGGGGTATATATGGCATGTGTTGACTTTAAGGTGCAAGTGGATGCCAATTAATTAAGCTAGTGGGTAGATAATTAATCAAATAATGATTAATTATTTTATCCTAAGTATTGAGTGGGTTTAATATATTACAACAAGTGGTGACTTCTCGATGGCTTTACTAGGTAAAGCATGTTGCAGATGCCAGTGTGGGAAATACAAGACTCGATATGTGGAGCAGGGGTTCTCACATCTAGAGGGAGTTGATAATGATGAGACCTTTGCATCAGTTGCTCATTATACTTCTATCATATCATTGATTTCCATTGCTACAGAAATGGGATGGAAGCCGAAGATCCATCAGATGGATGTGAAGACTGCATTTCTCAATGGAATCATACAGGAGGAGGTTTATGTGGAGCAGCCACAAGGCTTTGAGATTCATGGGAGAGGGTCTCATGTGTGCAAGCTGAAGAAGGCCTTATATGGGCTGAAGCAAGCTCCTCGAGCTTTGTATTCCACGATAAACTCTTACAAGCTATCGATGGGTTTTCAGAGGAGTGAGGTTGATCCGAATCTCTATTTCACCATGCTTGGAGATTTCATCATGCTTCTGAGGGAGAGTTGGTGGATCCTACCTTATATCGTCAGCTCATAGGTTCTTTGATGTATCTCATCAACTCTAGGCCATATTTGTGTTTTGTGGTGAACACTTTCAGTCAGTTCATGGTGGAGCCTATGAGAGTGCACTGGGTTTCCTCAAAACATGTTTTGAGATACCTTGCAGGTACAGTGGATTATGGTCTGTATTATAGGTGATCAGATGGGGTTAGGTTGATTGGCTTCACGGATTCAGATTGGGTAGGAAGCGTGGTAGATCGAAAGCTCTTCAAGATGTTGTGTTAGTTTGGGCTCGATAGTAGTGTCGTGGATCAGTCGTAAGCAAAAGACTGTTGCTTTGAGTTCTGGAGAGGCCATTGTCAAGCTAGTTGCGAGGCACTATGGCTTTGCAAGTTATTGGTGGATTTATTTGATCAAGAGCTGAGGCCTACAGTGATTTACTATGACAATTAGAGTTGCATCCATCTCTCTGAGAATCCTGTATTTCACGACAGGTCAACGCATATTGACATTAGGTACCATTTCATCCGTGATTATGTTCAGAGAGGAGCTGTGGAGTTGCAGTACATCTCCACTGATGAACAAGTTGCAGATATCTTGACAAAGTCTCTTGGAAGAGGCAAGTTCATTCATTTTAGAGACAAGTTGGGTGTGGTGCAGAACACCTACCTCGGTAAGAGGGAGTGTTGATTTTTGTACCTAGGAAAGTGTTCCCCTAGTGACTTTTGCGTAAGTCATAAAAAGGGGAAATTTAAAGTGACCCTTGCCATTAATAACTTGAGATGAGTTTTAATTTTCACTTTAGAGAATAAAGTGACTTTTTGATAAATTTAAGTGAGGTGAGTGAAATTAATTTTGGAGAGAATTAAAAGTGCATTTAATCTCATCTATCCATCTCATCCATTTTGGGCCCTTGGATGAGATGACCATTCAATTTCCTCACTTAGACACCAAAGAGAAAAGGGAAGGCATTAGAGTCTCATTCTGAATTTTTCCATGAGAGTTGGAGAGAACAGAAGGAGAAAATTCGCAGGCAGAGAGAGAAGATCAGAGGGCACGATTCTCAAGACCATACAAGAACACTTCATCCATCCATCCATCTAATTCATTTTGGGCCCTTGGATTAGATGACCATTCAACTTCCTCACTTAGACACCAAAAAGGAAAGGGAATGCATTAGAGTCTCATTCTGAATTTTTCCATGAGAGTTGGAGAGAATAGAAGGAGAAAATTTGCAAGCAGAGAGAGAAGATCAAAGGGCATGATTCTTAAGATCGTACAACATCACTGAACATTTTTTCGTACAACACACATCCTGAGTCAAATTATGGGCACGAAATTCGTGACAGTTTTTATGGGCACAGAATTCAAGGCAGACCGTACAGTCCATACAATTTTGTATCAGTGGGCACGAAAATTGAGGTAGTCTGTACAGTTTGTATGGTACAGCAATGGGCACAAAAATCAAGGCAATCCGTATAGTCAGTTTGGCATGGTTTTCGAGGCAGCGAGTTGGCAGAAATTTTGACTGTAAAATTTTTGAATCCAGTCAATTTGCTGAGTACTGTGGTTGAGATAATTTTATCTTTTCTTTTTGCTGTACTTCCATTTTATTGCAAAAAATAAAATTCTCTCTCTCTAAAATAGGTTTTCCCCGAAGGTTGGGGTTTTGCCTTGGTCATTTGACCAAAAATTTATGAGTCTTGTTACCGCCTAAAACACACTTGGACACGGGTAAGTCTCCCAACCACTGTGTGTGTTCTTGAGGGCAACTTATGAGTTGAGAACCCACTGTCACCTCGGTCCTAAACTCCTTCGTTTAGACCACAACTACTAAAGGCCAAGGGCGGTAGTCCCTACTTACTAAGTTTTTTTTTGAAAAATGTTTTCTGGGAGTTGTAAATTACAAAAATGACAATCAGCGTGCAGTGATGCAAATATTTCAATGTCAAGCAAACCCTTTAACAATCAACTATTAACGTATGAAAGAGAGAAACAATCAAATAATCAAAATGATCAGTGCCGTCTCTACTTGAGCTATGGAGTCACAATAATCAACTTCAAATAATTTGCCTAAAGCATCAACTCATTTACTTTAACAAATATTCAAGAGCATGATGAATTCCAATAAATGAGTAAGTTAAAATAAATTGATTGCAAAGTAGAGAAATGTAAGTGATTATAACAATGTTATGCAAGTGGTCCTGCAAGATTTAGTAAATTTTATGTCTCTCTTTAACTTAGGGAATTAAGGTGTTTGTTGCAAAGAAATAAACTATTCTAGATGTCTATCCCAAGAGACTATCTCCTTCGATTAGAGAGAGAATGTCGGGTGCTCAACATGGGAACACAAGGTTCCCACCTAGCTCCACAGGCAAACTCGAAACTTGCTGGGTGCTCAACTGGAGGACACAAAGTGCCACGAAGCCCCCTACGCCCTCTACCCCCCTTGGCCTTTGGGAGTTGTGGTCTAAACGGAGGTGTTTAGGACTGAGGTGACAATGGGTTCTCAACTCATAAGTTGCCCTCAAGAACACACACAACGGTTGGGAGACTTACCCATGTCCAAGTTTGTTTTAGGCGGTAACAAGTCTGAATTTTCATGTGTGACTGTATTTTATTACTGCTCATTTAAAGTTGTAAAAATTCTTCTTGTGTTTCAATCATAAATTGTTTATGAGAAATGACTTAATTTGCAGTTGAAAGTAAATTGGGTTGGGCATTAAACAATGAGGAAAATGGTGGTTGAAACCGGGTTGGGGGAATGAGAAAAAATTACAATTTACATTGCATGACCTCGGTAAACTTAGAATCTGCTAATCCACATATTTATGCATTCCTAGCCGTTGCATTATACTCATACTGCCTTCTGTCAATTGCATCCACTAGCGCATCTTTGGGAACATCATAATCTTTTTCAATGGACATTGACTCCAAGGGACTGCAAATATACCTCCATTCTTACCCTCTAGAAAGTATAATATGTTCCATCAAATCTTGGTGCTCTGTTCGTAGAAAGTCCTTTCTGCTTATCGATATCTGCACAAAGATCTATCTTCCAGCTGTTATGTTGTTCTTGAAGATACTGGCTCTGATACCAATTGTTCGAATTCTTATTTATATTGAGAGGGGGGGGGGGGGGGATCAGTATAAAGTCCAGATTATACAGTTTTTACTTAACAAATTGTACTCCAATTTCGATTTTAGTCAAAACAATAAGAGACACCATTGCGCAAAGAATTTGTAAAATAACTTCGTATATCTATATATAAAATAATCATATTACATTGAAAGATAGGAAACAGCAAACTCCAAGATGTGAGCACCAACTTACTCAAGCAACAATCTAATTGGGACACCAATCCCACAAACAAGCACCAACTTGCTGACTATAGGCACCAACCTGTAAGGACTCCAATCCTCTGCTCTGTGCAAGCACGAACTTGTTGTATTTAGGCACCGACCTGAGAGGACCCCAATCCTTTTGTGCAAACATCAACTTGTTGTGTTTAGGCACCAACCTAAGTGGAGACTGCAATCTCCTATTCTTGTTCTTCAACACCAACTGAAAGGAAGCTTCGACTCCCTATTTTGCATTCTCCAGCACCAACTGGAAGGAAGCTTCAACTTCCTATCCTTGCTCCTTCTTGTCACCCTGATAAGAATAAGTTGTTGCAAAACTGCAACTACAGTGATTTGCAATTTGCATCTTCTACGGTCTGCGATCTTCAAACAACCACATTCACGGTCTACTATATTAATGATTTGTGATTTCCTGTAGCTTTTGCAATCTGCGTATTCCACAATGGGCAATATCAACAATCCAGGATTTCCTGTGTTTTGCAATTATCAAGATCTGCAATCTGCGACTTCCTTGTACTACCATTACTATATATTTCCTTCGCACATCTCAGTGTTGAACACTCCTCTAATTTGCGCACTGTCTGTTGTTATCCTTTATTGCTTTTGAGCATTTGGCTCTCTGCTGTATATTCTTCTTCTGGATCAACGCGCCATTGATACCCCAATAATTGAAGCTTGCAACCTCTGAATATTACATCTTGTACATCTTCAAACTTGCTTCAATATTTTCATCTCTTGCTTATTTATACTCTTCCTTCTATTCTTGTTCAATTGCTTTGTCCATACGTTGGGGTTCCTTTGAGTCAGTGACACCCCTCTTCCTTACTTTTCGGTTAAGCTTCTTATTCTTTTGTCAATGTGCACTTTTGTATCCTTTTAGACTTAGGGGGAATGCCGCACTGGAGTGCCACTGCTTAGTGGGGCTTGCACACCAGGAGACCATCACTTGGTGGGTGTTGCACACTTCAAAGACTTGTATACATATCTTCTATATACTTCTTCAAACTAGCTACAAGTCTTCATGCTTCTATCTTGACATCAATATACTTCTTGTTCAACATCAACACCCAGTTTGTTTGACATCAATGACAACACTAAAGTTGAACAATCTAGTTCAACAATTCTCTCTTGTATTTTTCTATCTTTTCTTTGAATTTCTGGGTTTAAGGATATTACACGCGGTATCATAGCTCTTGGGCGAAAGTGCCTGTTTCATGACAGTATTTTAGTATGTCATAAAAAGGTCACTATGATTGAAAATTATTAAAAAAGGCTTTAATCATTACCATTAGTCAATCTTTGGTCTGCTGTATCATAAAAGAATGCAGGTATATATTTCTCCAGTAGGTGTCCAGAATTTATAGAATTTTGTCTTGATTCAATACTGTGGTATTTTGTACTGGTCTTTGCATCCCTAAAATGCAGTTTACTGGATGTAATCTAGTCCTACCTATTGCTTTTGTTCACTTGTTGACTAACATTCTTCTTTTCTTTTTTGCAGGTTGAAGACCTAAAACAATTATGCAAGTTAGGCAGTCGCACACCTGGTCATCCAGAGAATGCAATTACTGCAGGCATTGAGGTCACTACAGGTATTATCCTCTCCTACTTACTAAATAGAAAGTGCATCAAGGATACTAAAAATATAGTCTAGAGCTCTGGAAGATAAAATTTCACTAGATCCACACCAGACAAAAAAAATCAAATGATAATTAAAAACTTATTGAAATATTGATCATGTAGTCTTTATATTTGTTTGTGGGAAAATGTTTTTATAATAATACCCGGTTAATATTGGAACATATTGACAAACAACTGTCCAAACAGAGGTCTAGTCTCTATTCTCAGTATTCCATCATTCAATACAAACAATCTAGAATGAAAAATGCTCTTCATAAACCCAATTGGAACCAGACTGAACTTCCCATATATAATATTACACCCAAACATTATCATACTGAAAATGATTAATGGAAAACATGAAAAACTTGTTGGTGCATAGATCAACAAGGTGTCTTTCATGCCTCTTCGAGAGTAAATTTTAGTCCTCTGCTGTCCCTGTTATCGTTAATTGTCAGATTTTCTTTGTGGCATTCTGATAACTCAAATTTAATCAGACTTCCAATTGCTTAACCCTGATATTCTTTGTCAGAGTTCTGATCTCTTTTTTGCATTCATCCAATCTCCTCCTTAGCCTAATTGAGTCTTTGATTGAGCTCAACTGCCTTTTCCACACCTGGCATAGGACCTGGTCAGCTGAGAGGGCCTGCACCCTCTGCAAAGTCTCTCTGGTCTTTTGTTACCTGTGTGCTTTGTGGATCCCCATTGGTTGTTGTAGTCTTTGTGATGCTTACTAGCTTATTAAACCACAGTGGCATATCCCTTGTGGACGATTTCATTTGACATTGATATTACTTATATTACTGCATGTTGCATTTGGTGTCCAGACCTGACAGGAAATTGTGCAGTTCCTGTTTAAAAGCTTCGATGAAAGAATGTGATTGCTATTTCTATCTCTATAAGATCCTGGATCCTTTACTCATCCTTTTTTCACCTCCTCTTGACCTTTAGCTTCATCTAGCTGCTCAAGTTTGCAGTCCAAGAAGCTGGACCACTTTTCCTTTGCAGGGTCTAGTTCTACCTCATGAAGATGCTTGCTTGCAAGGAAAACAAACTGTAATCCATGTGCTTTATTTCCAAGGGCTTCTCAAGTTCTTACCATACAATATTCCCCCATTTTCTCTCTCTTCTTTGGGAACCATCACCTGTATTCTCTTCTTCTGATTTTTAAGCAAACCATCTCGTCTCTCCTGCAATTCCTTATGTTTTTCTAAGTTTCTAATTTCTTTTCTGCTCACCAAACGGATACTGATATGAAGATTAGAACTGTAGATAAAATGCCAGGTCATGCTTTTAAATTTATCCTCTCTGCAACTTTTAAAAACTAAGGGTACCATCCAAATCTTCTACTTTGTTGTAGTGGATCTGGAGCCTTCTCGAGTGGATTTGTAATAAATGCAATCAGCCAATTTATCAATTGCACTGACCTTATCCTTGAAATTTGAAACCCATCATCATAATATTTTGAGGTTTATGTAACTTTCCTCAACTGTCATCTTTTCCCATTCATTTATCTTCATACCTCTTAGTGACTGAGTAGCACCCTGTTTAGCCCTCCTCTCTGCAAATCAATTCCTATGCCTTCTAACATTTATTGATTTCACTTCTACTCAATCCATGGACTAAATCTTTTCCTTCATCCAGCTTCAACTGGAGATTCCAGTTCATAGCATTTGAATTGCCTTTCAAGGTTTTATGGATCAAGCTGGATTCCTTTCAAAGTTTGAATAATTAAGTTGGAGTTTTCTTGTACAAAATTAGTCTGATGCCAAAACTTAACTAACTCTCAGACTGAAGATCGGAATTAGAACTTTGGCTTCACTATAGTTTTTTTCCCTATTTTCCCTAATCCCATTTAAGAAGACCATAACACATGACCTTTCTCATCTCTGCTTGCCTCTTCCCCCCTACTCTCCCTAGGTTGCCTATTGATGCTCCTTCAAAATTTAACTGCAGGAAGCCAGTTGGAGGGATCCATTAGTCATTAGACTTTCTTCTGGTCTTCAAGTATCTTTCTGTTCTTCAAATGACTAACAGCTTTATAGTTAGCAATAACAATAACAGTTTCTATGTTAACATTTTTAACAATTATGATGCTGATTTTAAAAATTGCAGTATGTTGTAATATCTTTAATAAATATTCATATTATTTCCCAGTGCCATGTTTTATCTTATTTTATCTGAATCCATATATGTTTCGTCTAAATAGGTCCCCTGGGACAAGGAGTTGCAAATGCAGTGGGTTTCGCTCTTGCAGAGAGACATTTAGCAGCACGGTTCAATAAACCTGATGCAGTGATTGTTGATCACCGGACGTGAGATTCTCTAACCATTTTAGTCACAAAAAGTTGCAGACAAGGAGGAGAAAGCATATTTAAGTTGATATTTACTTCTTGCCCAGAATTCGAGAAATAGTAGATCAATACTAGAATATTAATTTAAATATCCCTCTGTTAGACAAGACATGGTAATTACATTCAAGAGAGAAATGTTCATGTTGTGTCAAAAGTTTCTGTGAGCCTCCTAATGCTTCTCATGAGATCACAAACTATATGTTAGCTGTTTTTTAATGCATTGGGATGTTGTTCATTGTTGTGATGCACTTGATTTATTTCCCCTATTGGTTCTTACAGTGGATAATAGTTGCTTAAAAGCATCATTTTTTTCTTGTTTCCTGGAAGTAATGTTACATCTCTGTTCAGGTTTTGCATTATGGGAGATGGTTGTGCAATGGAGGGAATATCAAATGAGGCAGCTTCTCTTGCAGCACATTGGAAGCTTAACAAGCTCACAGTGATCTATGATGACAACCATGTTACAATTGATGGAAATACAAATCTTGCATTTTCTGAGGACGTTTCTGGCCGCTTCAAGGCTCTTGGGTGGAATACAGTTACAGTGGATAGCATACATGAAAGCATGGAGTCTTTTCATAAAGCACTTATTTCTGCTTTCAATGAAACTGAGAGGCCGACATTTATCAAGGTAATGCATAAAATCAGTGATATGAGATGTTATGAAAAAATTTAACAAAAACTGACAAGCAGTATTTTTTGAATATTTGGTCAAAAAGTAAGCCATGCGCTCTACTGTTACATACTGGAGATTATTCTTGCTAGCATAAAACTTAGCAATGGTCAAAAAAACATATTGATATTACTGTCTCTAATTGCTTAGTTTAGTACTTACGAGTCCTTTTGAACCAGGTGAAAACTCTGATTGGTAAGTTGTCCAAGAAGGAAGGAACAGCCAAAGCTCATCATGGAGTATTTGATGATCAAGATGTGGAGCAGATGAGGAGGAAAGTGAAATGGGAAGACAGAGAACCATTTCATGTGATCCCAATGGCCTATCAGTATGTCATCTATCTTTTTTCAAAAATGACATGGAATGCATGGGAATGAACACCCCCCCCCCACACAGATTTAGTAATTTATTCTATTTATTGAATATTTAGTTACTACAGGGGAGGATAACTTTATTAATGCCCTCAAGACCACAGTGATGGCCGATGGAATCCAAATATGCAGGTAAAGTTTTGAAGTTCAAATACAGAGATTGGGAATAGCACCGTAGGATTGGTAGCATTTAAATTGGATCAGTGAACTGCTATTAGAGTAAAAAGGTATGCAAGCCCAAAATAATAAAGGAAGTGTGTAAGATTTGATCAAGTAAATTGTTTACCCTTCTGCTTTATTCACTTTTCTTTATTGATTGAAATGTCCCTGAAAGGCCTATCTCTTCATGCTCTCGTTCTCAAATGAGCTTGCAGAGAGAGAGAGAGAGAGAGAGAGAGAGAGGAATAAGGTCGATGGATGACTAAAATTATTTAGTGTGATTCCAGGACAGAGTATAACTAAGGAATGCAGAAGGCATCTGTCTTAGGTATTAAGTAATACTCCAATATAAAAAAATACAAAACAAGCTTAGAGCCTGATCTGCAGAAGGTTTGTGTTGAGTCATGTACTATAGCTGGTAGAAATGTGATACTAAAATAATCATGCATCTATATTGAAATGACATACCCAGCATACACAGATAGAATCATCCTAGGATTACGGAAATATATCATTGAATAATTAAAAAGCCGACTGTTGTGATCCTCCCCAACACAAAAAAGGTTTATAACGCTGACCTAATATTCAAATACTAAACCAACTCTTTCTCCATAAAGAATTAGAAATGAGGCTACACCTTGGAGCTATATTTGCATCCTAGGAGTACTATCACTACCAAATATCAAACTCGCTGCCCATTACTGATTATAAAGTCATATGACTGATTATAAATCTCATTACTGATTATAAAATCATATTACGATTATAAATCTGATCAATGATTTGGGCAGGATCTTGCCTTTAATCCAATGTATTGGGTGCACCACATTCCATCCTAGGAAATTTTCCATTTCACTATTTTAATTTTGGTCGAAGCCTATTTAACATGCAAATAGATTCTACTTCTAGTCATTAGCTCTATCTTTGCTAGAAGGATTTGTTAATTTTTGAGAAGCATCAAGATCCATTCTTTAGGAGAGTAGAGGCACCTGGTGAGTTACTAGGGATTTGATACCAGTCTTGGGCTGAAGCTCAGTCTAGAGCTGAGAGCCATTCTCTAGGAGAATGGAGGCACTTGGTTAGTTACCAAGGATTTGATACTAGTCTCGGACTGAAGCTCAGCCTGGAGCTGAGATTCATTCTTTGGGAGAATGGAAGTACCTGGTCAGTTACTAGGGATTTCATACCAATGTTGAACTGAAGCTCGGCCTGGAGCTGAGAGCCATTCTCTGGGAGAATGGAAGTACCTGGTCAGTTACCAGGGATTTGATACCAATGTTGAATTGAAGCTCAACTTGGAGCTGAGAGCCATTCTTTGGGATATTGGAGGCACCTGGTCAGTTACTAGGAATTTGATACCAGTCTTGGACTAAAGCTCAGCTTGGGGCTGAGAGCCATTCTCTAGGAGAATGGTGGAACTTAATTAGTGGGCTATGGGACCCTCTCAAGGGAATGGCCACCCCTTGTTGAAGTACCTAGCACATGATCTTGATCTTGGAGAACAAGAATAACCTTCCTTATTTATGATGATGTACTTTGAGTTGGCACGTGTGGACCACAGAGACCAAGAGAAGGGTCTCAGGTGACTTGTTTAAGGAGCTATGGTTATGGAACCCCAGTGAAGGTCCAAGAGCCCACTAGTGAAGGATCAAGAACTCACTAGTCAAGGACCAAATGTCCAGGATAAAAGTCCAGCTCTTTTATGAAGGGTTAAGAGTGAAAATAAATAATATAACCCTAACTAAGTGAATTGTTATTATTTGTTTATTCCTAAATATATGGAAGATATTTTCAAAAGTGAAATATAAATTGAAATATAAATAGAGAGTGCTCTCATTTGAAAAATACACACATTTGATCTCTTTCTTTGATCCAAAGGAACACTTGTTGGGGTTTTATGTTGATTATCTCTCTCTCCCTGTTGTGACTGATGCAAGTTGATGATGGTGATTTTTTGAAGTTTCTTTCTCCTACCCAATGTCTTCTCCAGCTTGCTCCTTCCTACCCGAAGTTTGTTTGGGGTATTTCTAGCATAAGAATCTTGTCTAGGGTCTGCTCCATACCTGTGCAGCCCTACAAGGGCTAACTGTTTAATCCAGCAACCCTTATCAGAGCTTTATTAGCCCACTATAGCAGGCCGCAGCACTAAAAGGGATTACTTTAGTCAAAGAAGATCTTGGCTCAATCAAAGTGGACCTAGGCTCAGTCAATTAGACCTCGGGTTAGTCAAATTAGTCAACGACTTGGCCATTAATTAACAACTCAGTCAACAACTCAGTTTCATAGTTAAACAACCTACTCTGGTTGGTCAATGACAGTCTGATCAACAACATCTGAAGGCTAGGGTTTGATTAATCACTAACATGCTAACTCAGTCATCTGCAACAGGATTCTCTTGGTATATGTGTTCTAGGGGAAAATTCAAGTTGATGTAAAATTCTACTCTTTATATCTACTCATATACAAACTCATTCATCTCATTTAGAGGAAGATTATTCATTGTTGTTACGATGTACTTGTACCATCTCACTTCCAATGTCTGCCCAGAGCGAGGGGTCGTTTTTCTCTTCTTCAGGCCCAGGATGGGGGTGTTATATGATTTCTAAGAGGTGGTTATGGCCGGACCCTTTGATCCTCGCTCTTGGAGTACTATGGCTTAGTGGCATTGTTGACTGCCTCATTTTGGGGCTTGTAGGCCTGAGGTTGATGTCTGAGGCTCCTAGGGGCAGGTCTCTGGGTCACATGACCCCCTTCTTGATTTTCACATAGGTGACGATGTTCCAGCTTAGAGGCACTTGCCTCCACTTCTAGTCACCCTATGCACCCATCCTGGGCCCTATTCAATAGAGGGCCCTCTCTCCTTGGTGCCTTCTTAGTGATGACGTCATCATTCATCACTAGGCCCACAAGCTTGTAAAGGGGCTACATTGAGGGTTTTTTCAGCACAGTTGGGGTTATATGGGGCATGACGTTCCCCCCTTGCTCACTTCATCTTTCGGAGTGAAGCTTTTTGTTCAATTTTAGCTATTTTTAGTAGTTTTGGGTAAACTACGGAGAAAATGCTCCAAGTTACCCACATATATTATTATTTTATGTTATTTCATGTTATATTTTTACATTGAAATTATATTGGCTTGTTGGCCTAGTTATTTTGTAAAAGTGAGTTGAGAAGACTATAAATAAACTTTCTCACTTCATCTGTAAATCATAACACGGGATTAAAACATTATGTTACACTTTTATCTTAATTAAGGCTTTTGGAAAGTGATGTGCGCCACTTGGAGTGGCTTCTTCTTGCTCTTGTGGATGAATTTGGAATGTTTTCTAAGCTCTTGCTTATGCTTGGTGGATGCTAGGAATTGTTGGAATAACACATAACTCAAGTGAGTCATGTTTTTGTCTTTCTTGGTGAAGGTAGGTTAATTTCGCTTCTTTGATGATTGAATGGTGGCCCTAAGGCTGCAGTTTTTTCTAAATTTGGCTTATTTTTCTTCCTTCTATCAACTTTGCATGGTGGAAAACGCTCCCTAAAGGAGGTTTTCTCTAGTTTGGCCTTGGATCTCCAAGTTTTCTCTAGATTAGGCTCTTACAACGAACTCTATAGATTGTTGTGGGAAGCCATAGTTTAAAGACAAGGAAAAAGTTAGTCCCACAACAAGGCTGGTCACCTCTTCTCTAGGCCTAGGGTTTAGGGTTTCATCCATTAAAACCCTTGTTATCAAATCTTTATCAAAATTTTATGCATTGTTCATTTGTAATTATTGCATTTCATGGTAGAATTAGGGCTAGTTAGGTCTGAAATCTACTTCTAAAAAGCTAAAAAATTCTAACAAAAATTAATCATTTTTTTCAATTTTTTCCCTCCCTATAATTTTGGCCTGCCATTTTAGGCCCTAGAGACCCTAGGGCGAAATTTGTGGCAGCCAAGAAAGACATAAAAATTAAGAACATAATTTGTTTGCAAAATTTAAGCCCTAAAGGGTTGCGACCTCTCTTTGCTTCCCTACACCATCCTCCTCGACATCCCTCTTTTCTCCGTCGCTAGCCCTTGACCCTCCTTCACTGTTCATTGTCAAAAATTGCAGAATGCAATTTTTTTTTGCAGACTGTCAAACCTAACTAACCCCTAAAGCTCTATCGTTGCCCTCTAAACCCTAGTGCTACTCTCCTTGACTTCGTTTTCCCTCTAAGCAAGCTCCTGAGTCCTAAGCCCTAAAATGTGGCCCTAAGGGCCCTTTCAAGGTGACACCCTAAGCTTCAGGTCACTTCTGCTCCAATAGCAGACCTGCAAAACAATTAACAGAGGTTAGTATGGATGTTATATTAATGAATTGAAGCCTTATTTGGATGTTACTGCTAGTAATTGTGAATGGTGGAATCGATTGATGTTTATGCAATGTTAGATGCTTCATAAGGCTATTACAATCAATGTTGAATGACGTGCACTCGACAAAAACTCGGCTGGCATGTGACTCGTCGACTCGGGACAGACTCGGCAAATAGGAAAAACACTTAAAATATGATAAATTTTGGGAAAAAAAAGATAATAACATTTCCAGTCCATATATTTAAAATATATTCACTTATCATATATAATATCTATATAATACATATATCATAAATATTATTATATACAAAATCCAAAAATAACATTTATATATATATAATAAATTTTGAAAAATATAATATTTACTTAAATTATTAATACATTATAAGTTTATTACCATTATATTTTGCAAATGAAATTATAAGTTTATAATATTATTATATTTTACAAATTATATTATTTTAGTGTAAATCATATGTAAGATAATATAAACCATATGTATATAATAGAATTTGAAAAATTAATATATAATATATACTTAATAAAAATGTTCTAAGTTTTTGAACTTTATACTTTATAACTAATATCATCCTTCCTAAGTTTTTAAACTTTATTCTTTATAATTAATATCACCATTTCTTAGTTTTTAAACTTTATACTTTATAACTAAACATAAATGATAAATATCATTGTGACCTTACCATAAACGTAAACGTAAGATACCATTGTCCATAAAATTCGATATGAATACAGACACTCCATTGTCGAGAAAATTCGAAATGAATATAGGCCGCATAGGAAAATGACTCGCGTTGCCTAGCCACAGTCGAATCAGGAGGGAAATGAATACATGCAAGCCAGGTAAGAAAGACACAATTTATAGTTAGCAAGACGCAATCGGCAAGGATGGAGGTGCAATCGGCAAGGATGGAGGTGCAACCAGCATGGATGGAGGTGTTGTCTATGACACTGCATTTGAACACGATTGGAATTTCTTCAGTGAACCCTCAAAATCCATTCGACACCTATAGGTTAAACTTCGCCCAGTCGTGTGACTTAGCCACGTGGTCTTTTTTCCTGGCGAGTCTTGCTGAGTCTGAGTGAGTTTATGGCGAGCCTAAGGGAGACTCGGCGAGTTTGACGAGTGTGCTGCGCTAGACGAGTTTTCCAACGAGTATCTGCCGATTACTCGTTTTGGGTGTTGACTCGGGCAGACTCGCGAGTACCCGCGAGTCTTCAACGAGTCATGCTTCACTGATCCCAACAATTGCAAAATATGAAAGAAGTTGATACAGATTGCCTCAATGATTTAGCATAAAGACAACATCAACCAAACATCTATGGATCCCACACAGAAATTGCCTCCAAAGCCTTTTATTAATAATACTCGGAAAAAATATTACAATGTATGCAAGCAGAGGTTCAACCTTCCGATCTGAAACAATGGAGAAGTGACCTGCTTAAATAGGGAAAGAGAGACCCGGGGGGGCCTCACCTATACTGAAGATCAACCTGGAGTGTAACTGAGTTGAGTTGGGCTAAACTGAACCAATCAGAAGAATCGGTGGGGTGATTATTAGTTTAACTAAATAGTTGGTATGGAAGAGGTGCCACATTAGATGAGGTTGGCAACCTCAATCTACCAATCAAGGCACCTCACACACCCAACTCGCATGTGCTCAATCTCACGCGATTGTATGGAATGAAGGTGACGTGAGCTCCACCAACAAAATATTCGTTAGGATCTAGTGTATGATAGATCCATAATTGGAATATCTCCAAAGCTTCCAAGCGAAAGGAAAAGAGGGGGGGGTTCACTCCCTCATGCTAGTGCAACCCAACATGCTAGCGTGAACACCTCCTTGGTTGACGTCACCTCTTCAAAATTCATCACTTGCCTTAATAAACAATGTATGGTATCATTTAATAAGACAAGGTTTTTGAAATAACATGGATGTGAGGGTCCACTCCATAGCTAGCGCACCCACTAAACCATGCTTAGGATTCATTTGAAGCTTGACGTCATCATTATTTGATCACTCGTTACCTTATAAAAAGACTCATGCATGGTAAAGACCAAGGTTTAAATGCTAAGGTGGATAATAAAGGAGGGGTCCACTCTTGGTTAGCGCAACCCGCTTCACCATGTTCACGACTTAATTTGTTTTTGACATCATCCCTCATAATATCAACTTCAAAACCTTATTTTAAAACCAAACTTTGCATGCTTACGAGTGGATGTATAAATCGCTAGTCACATGGGACCCTTTCCATGTCACTCCAATCAATTTTTGATTGATTTTGACTTCTTTTTAAAATATTGACTTTAGTGTCAATATGTCCAAATTTAGCATTAAAATGCCATCTTGATGCACCTTTAGGCAAATAGTGCCTCACGGGGTGCTCCGGCTGCCCGACTAATGTGGAAAGTGGTCCTTGGTGTAAAGAATATGCTCTGAGTGTCAAAACGAGCATCCCCATGTCAAAAACGGACTTTGTATCTGACTTTTATTACAATCTGAAGTTTTTTAATTAAACCATTAAAAAATGGCTTAAAAACTAAAAAAAAAATTATTTTTTTCAGAAACTGACGAAACTCTAGGGGGGCCTAGTACATGTCCATATGACTCAATTCGAATGCCTAGCATGTTGAAAAACACTAACTCAAAGTCTCTAATAACCTCCTAAGGCCGAAACACCAAGATGACTACCCCAGCTTTGGAGGTGTGAGTGAAAAACTCAGAAATTATTAGTCGTTTGTTCAACAACCAATAATAACCAAGAGAAAAAACACTCTGGGCTAGTCAGCTTGATGCTTCAGTCTGGGAAGCCGAGTCTTTTATAAAAAATTAAATGCCAGGACTTTTATTACAATTTCCCCAAGGGTGTCTGAACATGTGTTACAAAAAATAAAATAGCCATGAAGGCCTAAAAGGACTTCTGAACTCTGAATATGAACAAGTATCCTGTTCATCATTGGTGGCTCACTAAAAGTCCAACTAGGTGCAGCCTAGTCAGTAACAAGCTCCACTATCCACCAACCAAGATTTAACACTATTGGTAATGGATCCAGAGAGAGCTGAAATCAAATAGTACTCTCATTTTGGTTCTTGATCATTGGAAGATTTATTGTTTTTCTTCTTCCTAGGTTCTTCTTCTACAGCGGATGCCTGAAATTTCCCCCTAAACTTTCTCTTTTCCATTCTATAATTTTTGGCATAATGTTCCATCTTGTGACAATTAAAACATTCAATATTTGATAAATCAATGTGATTACCTTGAGGCTTCTTACCCTTCTTCTTTTGATGGAAGAACTTCTTCCCTTTCTTTGTCTTGGAAACAAGGGCAAGATTCCCTTCCTTGGAACCACCGTTTCTTCTTTGCACTCTTCCTTCCTCTTGTAAGCAATCATGCCATAGTCTTTCAAAGTCTAGCTGGACTTCATGACCATTTACAGCAGAGAAAAAAGTTTCCCAATAACTAGGAAGACCATCAGCAACAGTTTGAACAAGATCGTCATCATCTATTTTAACACTAATAGAAAAGTGTCGATCCCTTACTTAGGAAGATTTTTGTAAGGAATGAAGCCACACCTTCATCCTTCTTCATCTTCATTGTACGAAGCTTGTTCTTCAAGACTCTTTTTTGGCTGGGAGCTTTCCTTTCATATAGATTGGTTAAGGTATCAAAACATTCTTTGGCAGTCTTCAATGGAGTAATGACAAGCATCAAACTATCCTTGATTGAGTCATAAATTATTCTTCTTGCCTTGGCTTGCTTCTTCTTGTAGGCTGCCCTTCCTGCATTAGTGGTGGGTTCTTCTGCACCACCATTGATGACCAAGTCATCAAGATCATTCTCCTCTAAGGTAGCCAAGATCTTTGCTTTCCAAGAATTGAAGTTGGATGACCCTTCAAGTCTATCCTATGGTCTATTGAAGCCATCTGCTGAAATAAGGCCGCAAACTTGAACCAAGATCACATGTGCAACAGTAATTTGCTCAAAATTGTGCTTCTTCACATCCTTTGCTCTGATACCATGTTAGATTTATAACATAGCATTAGTGGTGGGTTCTTCTGCACCACCATTGATGACCAAGTCATCAAGATCATTCTCCTCTAAGGTAGCCAAGATCCTTGCTTTCCAAGAATTGAAGTTGGATGACCCTTCAAGTCTATCCTATGGTCTATTGAAGCCATCTGCTGATATAAGGCTGCAAACTTGAACCAAGATCACATGTGCAACAGTAATCTGCTCAAAATTGTGCTTCTTCACATCCTTTGCTCTGATGCCATGTTAAATTTATAACATAGGTATGATTTGATAGCATTAACAGTCACTTTAAAATTTCTAGAAGACTTTTATCATGATATATCAACAATAGTCATGAAATATACCAGCCGTAGCAGGAGAAAAATAATGTACCAACAGTAACAGTAAAGAAGAAACAAGTATCCATAGAGACAAAAAAATTTACCATGGGGAAAACATTTTCAAGGAATAAAAACTCCAACAAGAATAATCTTCCTTAATATGAGATGACTGAGTTTTACATGAGCAGATATAAACAGTAGACTTTAACATCAAATAGAGTTGCCTCTAGGGCACACATACCAAGAGAAGCTGATAAAGAAGAGACTACTGTAAATGGTGGTGTCATCCCTGTACAAGATGACTACTATGTTGAAATCAGCTTCAGAAGGCATTCTCCAAGGTCCGAGGTCATAAGTGACCACCCTGAAGCTAGCCAAGGAGACTTGGATATTAAATAGTTCTATGAGTCATGGCAAAAGTCAAGGTGAACAAACAAGCCTTGTGAGCCAGGACAAAAGTCAGAACGAAAGTGATAATGCCTTGTCAAGTCTTGTGAGGTCATGGAAAAAGTTAAGGCGAATAGACAAGCCTTATGAGTCATACCAAAAGCAAGTCAGTAAGTCTTGTGAGGCCATGCCAAAAGCCAAGACAGGAAGCCTTGTGAGCATTTTGCAAAAGCCAAGATATCTAAAAAAAGTTAGGAAGAATGTAAAATTCCTATGAGCTAGAAACAAACAATCTTCCTTATGCAAATAAATGTATTGATCTAGTGCGTTGGCACGAATAAATTCATCCACCATGAAGATGTCTCTTTTTTCAATGAAAGTCAAAGTCAAGGTCAAAGTCAAAGTCAAAGTTCTCATAATAAAATTTGAGTTTATTTTTATTTAAAGTTTTAATTATTAAATTATTAATTAATTTATAAAAAGTTAATTCAAGAAAAAAAATAATTAAATAATTAAAGTAAGCAAAAAGACAAAGTTAGAAATAATTAAATAAATAAAGTTAGCAAAAGACAAAGTTAGAAAGAAAAAAAGGGAATAAATAAAGTCAGAAAAAGACAAAAGACAAAGTTAGAAATAATTAAATAAATAAAGTTAGCAAAAGACAAAGTTAGAAAGAAAAAAGGGGAAATAAATAAAGTTAGAAAAAGACAGGAAAAAAAATGGAAGTTACTAAACCATTCAAAATCTTACTTTATAGAAATTTCTTTTCTCAGCTTAGAACTTTCCGTCAACTTTAATTTCAATTTCTGGATCTTTCCTTGTGTGCATGCCATGTCAACCTTACCTTCTTTGCCTATTTAATGTAGCCTTTGCTATCCATTATTGTGCATCATTAATTAATGAAGTTTAGTCTTTACGTTTGAGTAAATTCGAGGACAGCAAGGAACTTCTGTCTTGCTGGTTTTTTTCAGTCAAAAAAGAGGACAGCAAGGAACTTTTGTCTTGCTGGTTTTTACACAATCAAAGAGGACAGCAAGGAACTTCTTCTTTTGCTGGTCATCTACAGTGAGGTTCAAGTCAGTCAGTCAAGCTCATTGAAGAGCATAGTTTATGGTGGAAGTTGTATTGTGATCATACAAAGTTATTTGCAATTAAGGAAGATTGTTTGCTGGAGTTTTCTCGGGTTTCTCCAGGGTAAATTTCTTGTGTTCATGTGAGATCTCTTTTATGCATCTACTTTACTGCTCATCATCCATGCTTATGTTCTTCTATATTGTTGATTGAAAGTTTATATTAGAGGAAATTATAAAAGGAACAGTAAAACACTTTGCCTCGGATAAATATGCTTGAAATTTAACATGGTATTAGAGCTCAGGGTGTGAGCAAAGCTCAGTTCTTTGGTTCATGAGCCCACACAGGTCCAAGGATTCAAGCTTTATCCAGCTTAGTTCGAAGTTTTCTGTTTGAGATGTCTTCTTCTATTTCTGTTCTGCCTGAAGACAGGCTAGAGGGAGCTTCAAAATTTAATGTTTGGAAGCTCAAGGTCATTAATATTCTCCAAGAGTTGGAGCTAGATCAGTTTGTGACTACAGTGATGGAGGAACCAGCTACCAATGTTGGTAGAGCAGCTTTCAGGAGGAATCAAGCTAAGGCTAAGAGAGTTATCTTTGACTCAGTGAAAGACAGTATCATGGCGGTTCTAACTTCTCTAATGACAGTTAAAGACTGTTATGACACACTCAAGAATCTGTATGTGAAATCTACACCTAGTCAAAAGAGAAACCTCAAGAATAAGTTAAAGTTCGTGAAGATGGAAAAAGGTGAGTCTGTGTCTTTCGTGTGTTCTAAAATTGCTCAGATTCGTGATCAGTTACTTGTCACGGGGGTAACTGTTGAAGATGATGATTTGATACAAGCCATATTCGATGGCCTCCCATCTTTGTGGGATACTTTCCTTGCCAGTGTGAATGGTAGGGAGTCTCAGCCTACTTTTGAGCGCTTGTGGCACGACTGCCTTCAAGAGGAAGGTTGCATGACTTCAAGGTCTGGTACTGCTATTGATGACAGTGTTGCTTTGGCTGTAAAGACAAGGAGAGGAAGGAATCCTCCCCATCAGAAGAACTTCCAGAAAAGCAAGTTCAAAGGTAACTTCAAAGGTAGAGGTTTTGATATGTTCAAGATTAAATGTTTTAACTGTAACAAGATGGGACATTTTGCTAAATATTGCGGATCCAAGAAGAGAGGCTTCCATAAAGGGAAGCATCATGCATCCATTGCTGAAGAAGGAGGATCAGGTAAGAAGGCAAGTGAATCTTCTGAGAGACAGGAGAGCATGAGAAAATACTACCTGGTGTCCACTCTTTCTAGTCACCTAACCATTGATCGAAACTCGTGGTTGGTTGATAGAGGAGCTTTGAAGCATATGACTGGTTTCAAAAATATTCTTTCAGTTTTTCGAAAGAAGACTTGTGCAGTGCAAGTTCAGCTAGGTGACAACTCTTGTCGTGATATTAAAGGAGTCGGTTCCACCTCTTTTCAATTAAAGTATGGATCCATCATTCACATTGATGAGATCTTATTTGTTCCTGGTTTGAGAAAGAACCCGTTGTCAGTTTTTGCACTTGAAGATTAAGGCTACAAGGTGGCATTCATGGATGGTAAAGCAGTTCTTTGGCCAAAAGATGGTCAGCTAAGTTCAGCTGAAGTTATTGGTATTCGAGAAGGAGGACTCTACAAGCTAACAAATCATTATGCTCATGCTCTTTCCCATTCTACAACCAGCCCCAGCGAGCTATGGCATAGAAGATTCAGTCACCTTCACTTCAAGGCTCTCCCTGGACTTCAATGTATGGTAAGCGGTATGCCTCCTATATCTTCTGATAAAAATGAGGTTTGCAAAGGTTGTTTGCTTGGTAAAAATGCAAAGAAGTCTTTTCTGCATAGTAGCAGCAAATCTGAAGAGATATTAGAACTTATTCATTCGGACATCTGTGGACCTAAGTCTTCACCTTCCTTGAATGGCTTTATGTATTATGTCATATTCATTGATGATCTTTCTAGAAAATGTTGGATTTATTTTCTAAAGTTGAAGAGTGAAGCTTTTGCAAAGTTTAAAGAATTCAAAGCCTCGGTAGAAAATAAAAAAGGGAAGCGCATTCAGATTCTAAGATCTGATAATGGAGGGGAATATGAATCCCATGAGTTCGAGAGCTTTTGTAAGGAAGCTAGTATCAAACATCAGTTGACTGTTCCATACAATCCTCAGCGAAATGACGTTGCTGAAAGAAAGAACAGAACTATATGTGAAGTTACAAAAGCTATGATGTTTGATCAAGATCTGCTCAACTCTCTTTGGATAGAAACTACATCTACAGCAGTCTACCTTTAGAACCAATGCCTGCATGCAATCCTGGAGGATAAAACTCCTGAAGAAGCTTTCTCTGGTAAGAAACCAGATGTTGGACACTTGAGAGTGTTTGAGTGTCCAGTTTACATTCATGTGCCTAAAGAGAAGCGAACTAAGATGGAACCCTCAGGTAAGAAAGGGATCTTTGTTGGATATAGTGAGTCTTCTAAGGCTTACAGAATCTATGTTCCAGGTGAGAAGCAGATGAAGTGAGCCAAGATGTAACTTTCCATGAGGAAGTTGTTTTCAAACGACCCAGAGAGCTTCAGATTGATGGTGAGCCAGATTCTCCTTCAACCGAGACTTCTAGTACTGACTTTCAAAGGGAGAAAAGTCATGATGATCCAATGGATCAAGATGCAGCGTTGGAACCTGTCGAGGTATTAGGGAGGTCTCTTGAATATCCTCCTATCAAGCGAAGACCAGCTTGGTTCAAAGAAACTCTGCAAGATGCAGAGAGATATGCAGCCCCTTCAGGAACCTTTAGAGAAAGCAAAAGGCCTCAAATATTTGCAGGTTATGTTGCTTTGGTAAGTAACATCAGTGATGTTGAACCTTCTTTATTTGATGAAGCTAACAAGTTGTAGGTTTGGAGAGATGCCATGTTGGATGAATACAAGTCCATCATGAAGAACAGTGTATGGGACATTGTTCCCAGGCCTAAAGACAAATCAGTTGTCTCATCCAAATGGTTGTATAAGATAAAGCATGCAGCTGACGAAAGTGTTGAGAAGTACAAGCAAGATTCGTGGCCAGAGGCTTCTCCCTAAAAGAAGGTGTAGATTATGATGAGATCTTTGCACTAGTAGCTACGTATACTACTATCCGTTCAGTTATGTCTCTTGCTTTTGTACTTGGTTGGAAATTAAATTAGATGGATGTAAAGACTGCTTTCCTTAATGGTGAAGTAGAACAAGAAGTTTATGTAGAGCAATCTGATGGCTGTGTTGTGCATAGCAAGGTTTCTCATGTATGCAAGTTAAAGAAGGCCTTGTACGGTCTTAAGCAAGCACACAGAGTGTGGTATGACAGGATTGATGGCTTTCTGAGAAGCTTGGGGTTTAGTGAGAGCATTGTTGACTCTAATCTTTATTTTAAAGTTGTTGAAAATCATCCTCTGATTTTGGTTTTGTACGTAGATGATCTTTTCCTCACAAGAGAAGATAGTCAGATAGCCTGGTGCAAGAAGAAGCTCATTGCTGATTTCGAAATGAAATATCTGGGATTGATGCATTATTTCCTAGGTTTAGAGGTTTGGCAAAAACCAAACAATATTTTACTATCTCAAGGAAAATATGTTGTAGACATACTGAAGAGCCTTGGTATGATGAATTGCAAGAGTGTGTCCACTCCTATGGTGGCTAATCTAAAGAAGCTGCATGACTTTGATTCAGGATCTGATTTGGTGGATCCCACCATGTATAGGCAGCTTGTTCGGTCTTTGATGTACCTAACTCATACTAGACCAGATATGCAGTTTGCAGTGAGTGCATTGAGCCAATTTATGGCCGAGCCAAGAGAAAGACACTGGGTGGCAAGTAAGCACATCTTGAGATATCTTCGAGGTACCTTAGCTTATGGGCTAAAGTTCACATCTAGTTGTGGTGTGATGTTGCATGGTTATGCAGATTTGGACTGGGCTGGGAGTTCAGTAGACAAAAAGAGTACCTTAGGTTACTGCTTCAGTTTAGGATCAGCCATGATCTCTTGGTCCAGTCGGAAGCAGGGATCTATTGCTCAGAGCACAACTGAGGCTGAATATATTGCTGCTAGCAATTCTTGCAGAGAAGCAGTATGGCTCAGAAAACTTATTTCTGGCTTTTTCGGTGAAAAGCTTGAGACTACGATTATCCTCTACGATAATCAAAGCTGTATAAAGCTCACAGAAAATCTAGTGTTTCATGATAGATCAAAGCATATTGATCTGAAGTACCACTATATTACAGATATGGTACAACGAAATGTGATCAAGCTAAAGCACATTGCAACAAATGATCAGGTAGCTGATATCCTGACCAAGTCACTGCAGTTGGCGAAGTTTGCACACTTTCGTGACAAACTTGGAGTTGTAGAGAATGCCTCCCTTGCTGAGAGGGAGTCTTGAAATTAGCTTCAACAGTCATTCTCCAAGGTCTGAGGTCATAAGTGACCACCCTAAAGCTAGCCAAGGAGACTTGGAGATTAAACAGTTTTGTGAGTCATGGCAAAAGTCAAGGTGAACATACAAGCCTGGACAAAAGTCAGAACGAAAGTGATAATGCCTTGTCAAGTCTTGTGAGGTCATGGCAAGAGTCAAGGCGAATTGACAAGCCTTGTGAGTCATACCAAAAGTCTTGTGAGGCCATGCCAAAAGCCAAGACAGGAAGCCTTGTGACCATTTTGCAAAAGCCAAGGTATCTAGCAAAAGTTAGGAAGAACGTAAAATTCCTATGAGCTAGAAACAAACAATCTTCCTTATGCAAATAAATGTATTGATCTAGTTCGTTGGCACGAATAAATTCATCCACCATGAATATGTCTCTTTTGTCAAAGTCAAAGTCAAGGTCAAAGCCAAAGTTCTCATGAATAAAGTTTGAGTTTTATTTTTATTTAAAGTTTTAATTATTAAATTATTAATTAATTAATTTATAAAAAGTTAATTCAAGAAAAAAAAATAATTAAATAATTAAAGTTAGCAAAAAGACAAAGTTAGAAATAATTAAATAAATAAAGTTAGCAAAAGACAAAGTTAGAAAGAAAAAAAGGGGAAATAAATAAAGTCAGAAAAAGACAAAAAAATGGAAGTTACTAAAAAATTCAAAATCTTACTCTATAGAAATTTCTCTTCTTAGTTTAGAACTTCCCGTCAGTTTTCATTTCAATTTTTGGATCTTTCCTTGTGTGCATGCCATGTCAACCTTACCTTCTTTCCCTATTTAATGTAGCCTCTGTTGTCCATTATTGTGCATCATTAATTAATGAAGTTTAGTCTTTACGTCTGAGTAAATTTGAGGACAGCAAGGAACTTCTGTCTTGCTGGTTTTTTTCACAGTAAAAAAGGACAGCAAGGAACTTCTGTCTTGCTGGTTTTAACATAGTCAAAGAGGACAACAAGGAACTTCTTCTCTTGCTGGTCATCTACAGTCAGGTTCAAGTCAGTCAGTCAAGCTCATTGAAGAGCATAGTTCATGGTGGAAGTTGTATTGTGATCATACAAAGTTATTTGCAATTAAGGAAGATTGTTTGCTGGAGTTCTCTCCCTTCTCGGTTTTCTCCAGGGTAAATTTCTTGTGTTCATGTGAGATCTCTTTTATGCATCTATTTTACTGCTCATCATCCATGCTTATGTTCTTCTATATTGTTGATTGAAAGTTTATATCAGAGGTAATTATAAAAGGAACAGTAAAACACTTTGCCTTGGATATATATGCTTGAAATTTAACATACTATCATTAGATAGTCTATCCAAACCCCAACCTTTATCATTGAAGACCAAAATCAGATTTCTAAAACTGCCATTGAAGTTGTTGACTATTGTTGACCAAATTTACACCCTCAGAAACTTCAGTTGCCTGATTGGATACCTTGGATGCCTTGTATATTCCCTAGCAGGACTCAACCGAGTGTAGAAGGCCCTAGAAGGGCTGTGGCTGAGTGTAGAAGTCCCTAGAAGGGATGCGGCTAACTGTAGAAGGCCTTGGAAGGGCTGTGACTGACTGGAAAAGGGTCCTAACAGACTGCTGTTAGGGTTAGGATTGCCTCCTCAAGCTGAACAGACCTCACACCCAAGTTAAGAGACCCCTACGGTTGCCTTCAAAGATGAACTAAACCTGCGTTGGTGAAGAGAGAGAAAAAATACCAACAGTAAACCCCAAAACAATCTTCTTGGATCAGTGATTGAGATGTGAAGTGTGTGTTTCTCAAATGAGAAAGCTTCTTTATTTATATTCCATCATTGAGAGATAAATCCATAAATTAGGAAACCACTTTTAGGGGCTTTTAATTGTTTTGGTATTTTGAATTTTTGTGGTCTTTTAACCTTTTGATCTTTTTAATCTTTTGAGGTCTTTCTTTAGTGGGCGCTTGATCCTTCATTGGTGGGATCTTGGACCTTCACTGGGGTTCCATAACCATAGCTCCTTAAACAAGTCATCTTAGACCCTTCTCTTGGTCTCTATGGTCCACATGTGCCAACTCAAAGTACATCATCATAAATAAGGAAGATTATTCTTGTTTTCCAAGATAATGTGCTAGGTACTTCAACAAGGGGTGGCCAATCACTTGAGAAGGTCCCATACCTCACTGATCAAGTGCCACCATTCTCCCAAAGAATGGGTCTTAACCCCAGGTTGAGCTTCAGTCCAAGACTATAATCAAATTCTTGGTAACTGACCAGGTGCCTCCATTCTCCCAGAGAATGGCTCTCAACTCCAGGTTGAGCTTCAATCCGACTAGTATCAAATCCTTGGTAACTGACTAGGTGCCTCCATTCTCCCAGAGAATGGTTCGTAGCTCCAGGCCGAGCTTTAGTGCAAGAGTGGTATCAAATACCTGGTAACTGACTAGGTGCCTCCATTCTCCTAGAGAATGGCTCTCAACTCTAGGATGAACTTCAGTCTAGGATTGGTGTCAAATCCTTGGTAACTGACCAGGTGCCTCTAGGCTCCATTCTCCCAAAGAATGGCTCTCAATGTTGCTAAAAAATCAACAAGATGCTCATTTATTGTAGGTTGTTGGATATTTGAGTGCATCTAGGAGGTTCCAAACCCTAGATCCAAGGTTGTTCTTTGTTGTTTTGACCTCATATATGGAGGTGCACCTCTCATGATTTATTGGAAACATGTACATTGTTTGACCTCATATATGGAGGTGAACCTCTCATGGTTTATTGGAAACATATAGATGTGGCATTGACCACCTCATATCATGGTGTTTGTTAGATTTGGTTAGATTGTACCCGATAAATATTCATTGTTTAGCATATTTACTCCACCCTAGATTAGATCTAGAATTATAATCATGCTTTATTGTAGAAGAAAATGAGTTGAAAGCTATATAAGGCTTTGCTCTCACCCTCATTTGATATGGTTAGATTGTGAGGAGTTCTTCCTCCTTGGAGAGCACATATCTTGCTTGCTGTAAATTGATGTATAAGGTATCCTCCTCATGCGTGGCTATATTGTTCATTGTCCTTTAGTTGTTAATGAGTTGCAGAATTACTAGACTTGTTAATTAAGGCCATAGAGGACAAACTGTCCTATTGGAAGTGTTGTGAGAGAAAATTTTCTCCAATCCTTTGTTGAGTTATGCATTGTTTGTATTATTATTGCTTCTACCATCTTTAAGAGTGTTGTTTTCTAATACTTCATTCATAAATCGCCCCGAATAAGCTTTGTTTTGATGTGGCATCATTCTTGGGGCAGCCTAGTTAATTTCTGCAATCATTTTCAGTGATGTTTTAGAGGTCCTTGTGTTATGCTTTGTGGTCCTTTTTCCCTTAAACCTTCATATTTTCGAGTGTTATTTATGTCATGCTTCGGTGGAATTCTTAGCCTTGAAATTCTTAGTAGAACTCAATATCTTTGGACTAGCTCCTTGGCTCCTTTTTTCCCTTGTTGGATTGACTTCATTAGCCCCTGTTGGATTGGTACTAGTCTCTTCTTCCCTCTATCATCCCTTTTTATTTTTCATGCTACAACAAAGACCATTTTGCTAAGTATTCTCTTCACCTTGCTTCACTCAAAGCCTTAGCAATCCTATCATTAGGGAAGCCCCTCTTGGTTGGAGAAAAGCCAACCTAAAGTCTAGGGAGGTACCCACTGACGTGACAGTGGGTAACACCTCTAGATTATAGTTGAGCTATCTTTGTTCTTTGGGGAGTTAATCATACATGCTAGTTCCAGCTTTAACACTTGGAACTTGTGTCAGTTAACATTCTTCTAGACAATATCACAAGTATCAATGTGTGTTCAGATTGATCAAGAAAATTGAATGCCTCACACAGTTAGGAACTAAAGTCCAACAGGCCATCTTTGTTCAGAGACCAAGAAAGCTAATTTCTATTAACAAAAGGTCTTAAGTTGGTAATGAGTTTCAGTTATAAACTTATATCACTTTCTTTTCAGTACAAATTTGGACCTATTGCATCATTCATGGTATTTCTGTCCAAGGTTATATGCTTGGAATCCAGCCTATGATTAGTTTCTATAGCACACCTTCTATCAGTTGGATCTAGACAGTTAGAAAACACTCGTTACAATCATGTGGCAGAGAAAATCCATGAATGTCTGAGATTGCTAATTCTATTTTTCTAATTGCTTTAACTTCTTTTGCTTCAAGATACAGTTTCTCCCGTTTGTTGGTTGCTAGTCAGGTTGTAGTCTTCAGTAATATAATGTTCTATTGAAAAACCTTGAATATTTTCCTTTATTAATGGCATTTTTCATATTTAGCTGATTCCACTAATTGGAAATTGGGGATTACTTTTGTTTTCAACCTGTATAATATACTATTCACCTTTCTGTATTGAGTTGATTATTGTAGGAGGGGATTTTAATTTCAAGAGAGAGAGTGCTCCTATTTGTAGCACCTATTTTGATTTTGATCTCACTAATATCTAGCTGATTCTACTCATCTTTCCTCTTTGCAAGCTGCCTCTATGTGCTTTATGATTCACATTCTTTTATCTATCTCTAGCGTATAACCATTGATAGTCTACTTTTGCTGGTGATGCAGAGAACTGCAGAAGCAAACAAAATATGGAGAAAGATTAGAAGAAGAATGGAACTCAATGCTGGAGAAATATAAACAGAAATATCCTCGTGAGGGGCAAGAATTCATGACTTTTCTTCAGGGTGGACTTCCTTCTGACTGGGAATCTGCTCTGCCAGTAAGTACTAAATAGCAATGCTTAATGTTTTGTCTGATACGGAATAATAGACGTTGTTGCTTATTGCAAAGTAGAATTTGCTCTAGTTGATTTGCAACTAGTAATTGCTGATACAAGTGCACATTTTAAAAGAATGTTTGCACACCCAACAAGTGACTCCATTCCAGACATGGACATGCATAGCAATATGGAATCTGTATGGTTTGCTGTAGTGGAAGTTCAGTTTATATTGTGCATCATATAACTGTATGGATTGCTGTAGTGGAAGTTCAGTTTATATTGTGCATCATATAATTAATGGTGTGGTTGGGTTTATGGATGACTGCAGAAATTCTCACAATCAGATCCGGTAGATGCAACACGTGGATATTCTGAGAAGTGCTTGAATCGAATTGCAAATGTCATACCTGGTGTAATTGGAGGAAGCGCTGACCTTGCAAGCTCAAACAAAGTCTACTTAAAAGAATTCGAGGATTTCAAGCAGCCAGAAAGTCCATGGGGCCGAAACATCCATTATGGTGTGCGAGAACATGCCATGGCTGGGATCTCCAATGGAATTGCCTTGCATGGTAGTGGGTTAATCCCATTAGCAGCAACTTTCCTTGTGTTTTCAGACTACATGAAGAATTCAATGAGGCTTTCTGCTCTCAGCCATGCTGGAGTGGTGTACATACTAACCCATGATTCAATAGGACTAGGGGAAGATGGCCCAACACACCAGCCGGTCGAGCATCTCGCAGGTCTGCGAGCTGTGCCCAATTTGCTGGTCTTGAGGCCTGGTGATGGCAATGAAACATCAGGTGCATACAAAGTAGCAATTGGGCACAGAAAAGGTCCATCTGTGATTGCACTGTCCAGGCAAAAGTTAGCTGCAAACCTGGCAGGGACAACAATTGAAGGTGTTGAGAAAGGTGGGTATGTGATCAGCGATAATTCTGACAAAGATGAACCAGAACTCATCTTGATTGGAACTGGTTCAGAGTTATGCCTCTGTGAGGCTGCTGCCGAGAAACTCAGAAAAGGAGGAAGGAAGATAAGAGTGGTCTCTTTGGTTTGCTGGGAATTGTTTGACAGACAACCACAAGCATACAAAGATGCCATTCTTCCTCCAAGTGTTGAGAATAGACTTAGTGTTGAAGCTGGTTCTCCATTGGGATGGAGAGAGTATGTGGGCTCTAAGGGGCTAATACAGGCTGTGAGAGGTTTTGGAGCCAGTGGAGCTTACCTGGATGTATTTGAGAAAATGGGATTTACAGAAGAAAATGTAACAGAACTGGCCAAGTCTCTTCTCAAGTAGCTAGCTGTATTCTAAGCTTCCATGTTCATCCCACCCAAAACAAGTTTAGAATCAGCACTACCATAGTTTCTTACATAAGAATAAATGCTGGTTTTGTGTATATGTACTCCGACAACCATGTGCAATTGTCTAGCTATTGCATTCTATCATGTTAAAATTTAAATGCATGCTTATGCTTTTCAATCTATTCCTGTTGGAATTTCATGGGGACCATCTCTAAGTTTAACCAGTGGTTTGTCAATGATACATCCTAATGGGGAAGGCTAACAAGATTCAGGTAAAATGTGTAGAGCAGATTTGTCTAATTTTTTTTTTTAATGAAGTATCAAGTGCTAATGTAAAGTCATAACATCAAACTATTTTTAAGCCCATATTGATCATCATTCAGCTATAAGCTATAAGGTATGTTGCAGGTCTAGGTGGGTAGATAAGTTAGGTTACAGGTATAATGAAGATGATGTGGTTAGTATATTTTGTTCCCTACCCTTGGGCACATTAGGGTCCCTATCGGTGCTAGAGGTCTTTGAAGGGAAGGTTAAATTGAGCACTGGTCTGCAACAGCATGCTTTCTATCTCAATGAAGGTGTCTTCAGAGGGAGTGGTTTCCTTGTTAATATAATGTTCGATTGTTTATGCTGAGGTAGTGGTTTCCTTATTAATATAATGGTCAGGTAATGGTTTCCTTGTTAATATAATGTTCGATGTAGTTACCTTATTAAATTATTAATACAGTGTTCGATTGTTTATGGGTGTGAATATGCTTGGCTGTTAGGGCTTACAAGGTCGATGCAGTTTCTTTATTAATACAATGTTCGATAGATTATGGCGTGAATATGCTTGGCGGTTTGGGCTTACCTTCCTTGTGGGCCTGTCTGTAAAAATAATAATATAATAATAACATAATAATAATGACACAAAAATAATAACAGTGCTGATCTTCTAGCTTCTACCAGTATAAAATTTTCCCTTCGCTTTAATAGCTTGATATTCTCACTTTAATAGCTTGATATTTGGGATTTGGTCATTGCTACCAACCTTTTAGATTATCATTTATAATATTTGATATACTGAGGTTTATATCAAGTTAGAAAAGCCTTTGTGTATTATTTAGGTTTGTGTGAAGGTAGAAAAGCAGAAGCTTCCAGATATGGCCCGGTCTTCAATCTCATCTGCCTTTATATGATATCAGCAGATTATATTTGTTGTTCCAATTAAAGGATATTGCTTAAAGTGTATTTTTATTACTCAAAATTGGAATTTCATGATATTTATCTATGATTGGTTGCATGAAATCATTTGCTTTTAGGTTGATTGCATGAAATCATTTGCTTTTAGGCTGAGCGCCTTAATGCTTGCTGGATAGACGTATGGATAGAAGTAGAACTACCAAGAATGGCACTCAAAATACCCATTCAATGACCCACTAGACCGAGTTGATTGGGAGGAGTTCAACACAGATTGAGAACTGCATCTTCTTACTTACGATGCTGCTGGCCCGAGGGTGTGGAAAAAAGAATGGAATGATATTGCAAATAGATACAACTCAATAATAGAACCAAAAAGGCAGAAGGGTTGATTTGGAATTATAATTAAACAAAACTGTTAAGGGTTAATGAATTGGAATTATAATTAAACAAAACTGTTAAGGGTTAATGAATCCATGACCTTGTTTTCAAATGAAAATGAAATTCAATTAAACTTCCTGCCTAAATGAACACATGATGGGATGAAACACATTTTAGCATGATTATATTTTAACAGAGTTTACGGGTTTTTAGTTTTTTCATTACATTTAGTATGAAAGGTGGACTACAAATGTGATTTGTGATGGGTGTTCACACACAGGCATCCCCTGTTGTTTGATTTATTGGTCATTTAAGCATTTCGGCCAGTTATCAGTAACATGTAATAAATTATTATTTTTATTTATTAATTTAGTAAATATCAAACAAAGTAAAACTATCCTGAGCTGCGGATTAATTCAGGAAACCCCTTGCGCTACTCATACATATGTTACCAACAGCCATGCCATCGAAGAAACCAAAAGAAATGTGGTCGAGAGATAGCACCACAAGCCTTGACTTTCTGTGTGAGAACATGTAGAAGTGCTTGTTTTAACATGTTTAACAAGGAGAAAACATGGGATGGAATCCACCGTGTGGGAACTGCTAGAAGAGCTTGTTTTAACATGGAGAAAACCTGGATTTGGGATGGAATCCACCGTGTGGGAACTGCTAGAAGAGCTTGTTTTAACATGGAGAAAACCTGGATTTGGGATGGAATCCAGTGCTGGAATTTGGTTTTTATTTTAGGAGTCAAAATATTTTTTTTTTAACTTTTTGACATTTTCTATTGCCCGTCATGGTAAGTTTTGTTTAAAATTTTACCCTTAGTTTTGCTTAAAATTTTACTCTTTCAAGGGTGAAGGTTTGCTAAAAATTTTACCCTTCAATAATTAAGGTTTGCTAAAAAAATTACCCTTCAATAATTAATTTTTGTTAATTTAAAAAAAAAAAAATTTAGACATTTTTATATTAAAATAAAAAATGTCATTATTAATATTGGGATCCAAGTTATCCAAATTTTTGTTACTGTTGTAGAGGGCCAATTCAAGTATATTTCTGGCATTGGTAAATCCATGAATCTGGCATTGGTAAATCCATGAATCTGGACAAAAGTTAATTCCTATTTATTTTATATACTATTTATTATTGAATTAATATTATATAAAAATATAAGTGAAAAAGGATAATCATAAATACACATTCATAATAAATAAATAATGAAGTATAAATAAATATAATTTATTTAAATTGTGCATATAAAAAGAAAATAAATATCATATCCTTGTTTTTGTTTGCCAAATTGATATTACAAAATAAAATAAATACATAATTTGATATTTTTAGCAAATATCATAAATTCTCTTTTCTTTTGCATTATGCCAAATCTCATAAACTCGTCGTCATTCCACTTTTGATATATGTGGACCTGTTAATGCTACACGCATTATTGTCATCATTGATCTCGTTTTTTGAGTTATTTGTTATGTATGTGGATATATGAGGCTATGGAAGCTATCAATGTTAATTCACATTGGCTACAAAGATATTTTGTTGTGGTTCATTGGCTCTGTGGATCAAAACCGTTAAGGAAATCGGATTGACCCAACTGCTTATCTTTGAACATATACGAATGGATGGAAAGAGGTTTAAGAAGAAACAACCAAAACAAATGGGGGGTTCGACTCCATTTCCTTGAAGAGGAAGTCGGCGCGTAGGCACAATAGTAGTTGCTTGAAGTAACAAATGTTTCAGATTGTTCATCATATCGAAAAATTATATCAGAAATTACTTAGACGTTTTGATTGTATACCAGTTGAATATGTTCATGGGGGATTTAATAAAGCCTTCGCTACGAATTAATGTTCTTGTGTGTGTGTGTGTTTTTACTTGTCCAAATTTGTGTTCCGTAAATTCCTTGTTGCACAAATAACATTTCAATTCTGTGCAGTCAGTAAAATGGGTTCCTTCTATAGCCGTCCAATTTGATCAAGCAGGCTGAAATGTACAACTATCGAAAGGTTATAGATCGTTGGTGTTGCACCAAGTTGTATACATACATAGGTTCAGTGTTGATGTTCAATCATTATGGATAATACATAGGTTCAGTGTTGTCTTAAATGATATAAGCTTATAGTACTAATACAGGTGCATATAAGCCAACACAATGGTATAGAGTTAAGCTATGACAATGGGCCTAAAGCTATTGTGTTTACTTAAGAGGTGTGTAATATAATTACTATTAATTAAGTGAATAACGTAATAATGGACCTCTGCTCCTATAAACTATGAATCAGTGTTACTAAGTCACCAATAATAGTGGTTTTGTTTACATCAAGACACATTGAATCTCTCAACGACGTTGCAAATGTCTAGAAATGTTATTTTTCGGTTAATTGATGTAAGTTGTTATTGTATGTATCTCTATTCTCAACCATGTACTATCGACTTTGAGTATCGTGTTTAAATATGTATACATTACATAAAATATATAGAAAATCATAGTAGATTTTAAACAAATCAATAGATTTTTAAACAAATCTTTAAATCTAAACCAAAAAATTCTACAGGAAGTACCTTTGAATCTTGATAATGCTTTCCAAGATTGTGTGTCCAAAGTCCAGACTCCATTGTCCACTCTCCATCTCCAAAGGCTTCTAGGCTCCAGCTCCAGCCTTCCAAGTTCCACTTCCAACTTTCTACAATCAAGAAAACCTACAAAATAGAAAAGCATGGATGATGGAAATAATACTAACTTAATATTTTTATTTTTAGTGAAAGTATGGTTGGAATTTGGAAAGTATAATTTTATATAATAATAAGATAAAAGTATTGATATTACTAGTTTACTAGTAGTAATTTATAATGAAGTTTTAGTAATTTTGTTGCCCTTCAAAAATAGTTCAAATGATAAATTTACCCTTCATTAAAAACAAAAAAAAACAAAACCAGTCTGCCGTCGAGTTCCAACACTAATGGAATCCTTTTCCCTTCAAAAGCTTATTTGTTTTTGTTTATCTAGTGTATACATAGAATTGCAAAAGGAAGCTTGATAAATCCATCTTGGACTTGGAATCATCAAGCATCCATAGCATCAATTTTTTTCTAAACCTATGAAAAAATTTATACTTAAAATTTTTTATTCTTCTCTGTGCTTGATAGATCCACGTTTAAGATGGATCTATGTTGGTTATAAGTTTTTTTTTTTTAATCTTTACGTAAAATTTAAAATTAAGAAGAAATATGATGTTGAATAATATTATTTAATTTTTTTGTTGGTTCCACATCATGGTTACTCATGTTAAAATTATATCTCCCCCATATAGGGTTGTAGAGCATCTTACTACTTTTTGATGTAAGAGCATGCTCTAAACTGTTTTTGTCCAATCTTCTAGACCGTATGGGTGGAGAAAGTGTAAATTTTACCTCCTATCCATTTAAGTTAAGAGGTCTAGGATAAATCCAAGCTTGGATTCCTTGTATTAACGGGAATCACATATAAATATATTTATGTGGGACGCTTGGCTTCATTTTCCAAGAGGTCCTTTGGACTTCATAGCGACTTCAAATTATTCCTGAGTCACTGAAAATATTAATATGTACAATAATCTGGAAAACACTGCTATGTACAATGTGCCATAATCTTTAAGGATTAGGTATCTAACATTCCCTTCCTTAATATAAAGGGGGATTGTGAGTCTAATCATCCTTTTGAACTTTTGAAGCTTTTCTCTTCTAAGCACTTTGACAAAGATGTTTGTAGTCTACTCACCTATGGAACGATGTATCCAATAAATGGGTCTCTACATGATATCGAATCATATAGTACTAAGTGTTGATATGCTTTGTTCGATCATGGAATCTAGGATTCTTAGCCAACTTGATTGTTGAAATGTTGTTAATTAAAAGTGGAGTAGGATTCACCTGTGTCTCTTGTAATTCCTTGAGTGTCTTCCTAAGCCCCACAATCTCATTTGTTGCTCCTATGACAGCCACATATTCTGCCTCTGTATGGAATCTATTGTAACGGTTTTTTTGCATGATACACAAGAGATAGTTATTGATCCAAGAATCACAAGTTATTTTGAATTAGACACTCCATTCTCCTTATTACCATCAAAGTTTGAATTTGAATATCCAATTAATTTGAATTCCTCTACCTTAGAGTATTAGAGTCTGAAGTCTCGAGTCCTGTTCAATTATCTTAAAATTTTCTACGCAACGCATCATCCTCTTGCACAAGGTTTTTGCACGAATATAGAAAGGATTCCAATTGCAATTAAATATAAGATTCCCAACAATTTTTTTGTATTTAGTTGCATCTTCAAATTCATTCCCTTATTTCGATGTTAGCTTCAAATTCGGTTGCATTGGAGTAGAAAGAGGATTACCTTTAGCCATGCCAAACTTGTTTATTGATCCTCCAATGCACTTCTTTTGGGAGATAAATATATAGTTTGGATTTTGAGTCACTTCAATACACAAACAATAGTGAAGGTGTCCCATATTAGTCATCTCATAACCTTTCTTCAATTATTTTTGTATGAATGCAATGCATCTTTCATCATCCATTGTCATCAAAAAACCATCTACATACACGACAATTCCCCATTTGAATCGAACGTCTATGCAATTTCCTTCTCCTTCTCTCTGTCATATGCCCTAAGCCAGTCATTCGGTGTCATTATTTCAGGTGTTTGGGTTCTCTTTAGTTTACCATTGAAGTAGATATTGCTCTTCTATAAGGGTTTATTTTTGGAATACCCTAGAGAATTTTTACACTGGATTTCGTAGGTATTTGGACCATCTAGCCTTCATATAATGTCCACGACATTTACATCCACGACACCTTTTGTTACAAGACTTGCGATGTGATGGCATACAAAGCATGTGGTCAGTGTTGAAGATCAAGATATTCACAATGAATTAAATATGCCAAAAAAATATTGTTTTGAATATAAACAAATCAAATAACATATTTACCTTAGCAAACTCCCAACCTCGGATAATCATGTGTGGTGTACACACATATCCCATACAACATAAAACTCCTCTCTGATGGGATGGGTCTCGATACATCATACACCTGTAACCCTTCCCATCATTTCTTAAATTCTTTGATCAATGGTTTTAGGTAAACATCCATATTCTTCACTTGTCTTCTACTACGGCCTATAAGAGCCAACATAAGATGTTCTTTCTTTACAGACAACCATGGGGGGATATTGTTATTGATCACTATTGCATGCGAAACAATATAGGTGTTGTTTGGATGGAAATATGGGTTGACGCCATCAATGGCTATGATCAATCAGGGGTTGTGTACTTCATCCTTGAATTTATCAGGTCGTGTATCCTTTATATGATTCATGGCCATTGAATATGTTGGGATTCATAATACTCCTTCCTCACTTCAGTGTGATGCATGTCATACCTGCAACATAGCTAATTCTTTGCAATGAAAGATCCTTTGAATCCTTGGGATTATGAGCATGTGCCTCGATATCTTTTGAGGAGTACTATGTGCTTTAGCCTTGTTATTCGATTATGTGTACCTTTCATGCCCACATTTTAGACATATTTATTTGTCTGCATATTCACCTCTATATAGAATACAATCATTGAGACACACATGATATGATATGTACTCAACACCCAACATTTTAAACATTTGATTTTCCTCTTTGTAGCTTCCAGGAAAGACATTAACATTGAGAAGTACCTTATATTTGAATAACTCGTAGTTAGTGGGTAATACAAATGTACAATGTCATTTAACGTTAATAAAATTGACCATTTTCAATGATCATTGTGTAACAAGACTCCTCAAAATATAATGTATTTGATGGTCAATTACTTCAACATTGTTGAGAAACACGCGTTTGACATAACATACTTTGCTTTCAAGTTGTACAGTAAAATTGTTGTCCCCAACTGTGTAGACTTTGATTGGCCAGCTTCAAAGAGAGGTGCAGAATTTGTCGATTTAAGGCTTTGGAAGAATGCTTTAGTAATATGAACATTATCCCTTAGTTCATTGTCTTGGAATATATGAAACGACATTGGATCCATGGCATTCCTTTTTCGTAATAACTCATCCATACCAACGTCTACTTCATTGTCTCTGTTGCCAACATGTGAAGAATTGTTATCATTGTAGGCATTTCTAATTGGTGACAATGAACGTAGTGGAAATTGAATAGGTAGTTGATTTAACCATGCTTGGCATGTTTCCTCTCCAAGTTGCACTCTTTTTTCATCCATCTCTTTATTTGACATTGTAATGGGGTGCAACAGAAGATGGTAGGTAGGTCGCTGATTATCAGAATCCTGATTTAAAAATGATTGAACATTACATCGATGATATTAGTAAGCACAATGCAATTGGTTTGATCTATTATTATACAAAACAATGATTACAAAAGCACACAAATCAATTTCAATAGAAAATTATAAGATTCAAACAATTTATAAAGTAAACGTTCAAAATGAGCGATAAATTAACATCAATTCCACATTAGATGTAATAATTTAAAATTGACCAACACATTTTCAAATTCAATTTATAAATTAAGTTAACAATTTCTAAAACATAATTTCAAACTAAGCAATACATTAACATGGCTCCCATTGTAAATTAACAAATACAATTAGTTAATGTTTTTTGTCTCATGCCCCAAGGGAATGTCTAAGGGTAATCCCAATGCATGATGTCTCTGATGAGCGGTTAGTGGTCTACGAAAGTTGCAGTTTATTAACAACTCATCACTAGGAGACAGACTACGTATTGCATGTATAAAAACAAATCTTGAAACTTTCCTTTTCATAAAGAACTCATAGTCATTGAAGTGTTCCTTAAATGAACAATTTGCAAAAAAAAAGCTCGCACCTAGAACTATTTATGAACCCTGCAATATTCCCATGAGTGCGTGGACGAACATATATATATATAAAAGGTTCTTCATGTTAAAGTTTCCAGAAACATAACCATTCATGCACATGCTATACATGGAAATTCTATGTTTGTATTTAACAATAAAGTAATCAGATCGACAATAGATAGGACCACAAAATGGCATAAGTGCTACGGATGGCTTGGGAGGAATAAATACATGTGAAAGGATAAACAACCCAAGATTTGCAGCATGAGACTTTGCAATCATAAAATGATTACCACAAAAGGAGAATTTGGTCCCAACATAGGTCACAACTAGAGAAGACGGCTAAGCTCCATACAAAGCATGGTTGTAAGAAGTTTGATATTTACTTTGCAGATTCATAGTAAGGGAGTGTTGGAAAGGGATCAAATGCATAAGGCGTGACAAAGAAGATGACAATAAATGGAAAAGATTACTGTGCAGAAGAAAGTTATCGACAAGTTTGGTTGGCTTGGTCGCAAGTAGCTAGAGTCTTGGTCCTAAGTAGTTAGAGAGTTGGTGTGGACCATTGTGTAAAGGTGCAAGCCTACAAATAGAGTTAGAAGTAGATTCAATAGATCAAGAGATAATGTGATGCCAAAGGGGTCAATAGACAAGGAGCTGATAAATGGTTCTCAATGACAGAAGAGGAGATAATAGGTTGATCCGTCGATAAGTGACTTTTGATGTTTGATCTATGGATGAATGAGTTTTGGTCCGAGGCTTTCGACCAAGGGATGTATTTTGATCTTCGAAGCTAATATGAGATGAGTGTTGAAGAAAATACAGTCTTTGTTTTAATCTGCAATGATATGATCTATGATGTTCTTCATATCTGAGCGATGTGATCTATGATGTTCCTCATGTTTGAATGATGCGATCTATGATTTCCTTCATATCTGAATGGTGCGATCTATGATGTTATTCATGTCTGAATGATGCGAAGATCTCTTATGTCTGTTGGATTCTCTTATGTTGATGTCTTTGTTATATTGATCTAAACTATGTTTATGCAATCGTTATGCTTAATACGAATGAATATAGGTAGATTTGATGCATGATGTATGTTAAGCCCCCTGGATCTCTAAGCAAATTTGTGAAAGAATACTAGTCGGCCGCAAGTCCTCCTCCTTTTGTGGAAACTTGGCTCCTGTAGCTTTCCCTTAGACATCTCGGGTGAGACGGCATATGCTTCGCAGGTGTTGCTGGATAGGGTAAAACCTATTTGGGTCGATGTTTAACTATCTATCTGGACAATTTTGCTATCAACTCATTCAAATTTTTGGATATTCTAGTAGAGATGGGTTGGGTGACATTCAAACGATACTTTGGATCACTAGAAATTTCAGTTGATTGAACATAAGCAGAGGGGTTCGTCAATTTTGGATGAGACAATTGTTTTGGCTTCCAACCTTTTCAAAAAAGAGCATAGGAAAGTGTTCTTGTGTGTCTTTTCTATATCACCTATTGTATTTTTTATTGCAGTAGGGGGTATTAAACCATCAACATTGGGCAATCTATCATTGGTGTAATGGGTGTGTGTGACACTTCAAGGGTTATCCTTTAATACTTGAAATTTTGAACAACCACAAACTACTAGGTTGTCATAAAAGAGTAATAGCTAACGATGAATTACCATTGATGAACCAGGATTGCAACTTGAAGATTGCATGTTACAATTCACAGGGTAAAGCGGCTACCTATTTTCATCTACGAACTGTTTGCGCCTATCTTGCTCTTGATAAGAGTTCATGATGTTTTGAAACTGGTGGAATTTCTTGTGCATTCAAACTTGAACCTGAATCGAGATACTGCAATAAAGAATAAATTGATATTTAGATTCACATGGATAAGTAACATAAATTCAAATAAATAGTCAAACTATAAATAAAACCCGAACTTACTAGGGATTGGAAGGGAGAACTTATCGAACTTTGAACATGATGGAATGCGTTGGAATATGAAGAATTGACCATTTAATACTACAAAAATTTCTCCCTGCATTTGAGCCAAATCAACAATCATTATATGTCTCTATAGTCCTAATTTTTTTAAGAACTATATTACAATCTAACTTCCAATATAGTTTGGAAACCATTTGGTAAGAACAAGGTGAGTTTAAGCAACATATATATACTATGAAATATTGTAATTGGTGTGGTTGAATACTAAAAAAAATTGAGATGAATATATAGTTTTAAGTGGACCCACAAAAACCTAACATTTAAAAATTTAACCGGTGCATCTATTCAAATATACATGCACAGGTGCGCTCAAACAGACTAAATGCACCGATGCTTAACAACGATATATGCATCGTGAAAGAATCTCCGCAAAATTCCCCTTAGAAGAAAACATCTGTTACATTTGGTAGCAAGTATTTATACATGCATTATACACAATTATTCATTACGATACGTTTTATAAACACAAGGACATTGGTGTGTTATATGTATACTCGCACCAATGAATGAGATTTTTTTAAGTAGTGGGATGTTGGTGCATAAAAATGCTAAACACACCATGAAATAACCTCCACAAAAGCCCCCGCAGTAGAAAATATCCACTTACATTTGGTAGCGGATATTTATACATGCATTTTTACACTAGTTTTCATTGCGATGTGTTTGTTAAACACAAGTGCACTGATGCGTCATAAGCATACGCACATCGAGTGATGAGATTTTATTAAAGTTTAGGGATTTCAATGTGCTTTAGAAATTACTGCACCAATGCGTCAGAGACACAAGTGCACCAAACTGTCAAAAAATCAGAATTAAAAAAAATGGCACAAGCCATTTTTGCCCTAAACTAAAAAAAAGGCTGCAATTTTAAGTTCGAAAAGCAATTCTAAAGTGTGTTTAAAAGCAAATAACCTAAACATTAATTTATTCTTTTGTCAAAAATTTCAAGTGAGAGCTTTGGAACAGAGACTTACATGGAAGGTGTTTGAAGCAACTAGATTATTCTGAGGATCGAAATTTGTCCGGTATGGTGAACGAAACAAAACCCTGCATAGTAAAATTTTCTAGTATGTAATATTATTGTTGATCTTATTATCTTATTTAGAGTTTAACTAGATTTAGAAAAAAAAAATCATGCGTACCTTCAATGTTGCAACCCTTATTTTTTCGTTGCTTCTTTTCGTTTGTTGTGGCTGCAAAAGTTTACATTAGGGTTTTAATCGCTCTATTGTTTCACACGATTACGATTTCACCTTTTAGGGATTTTAAATATGATGAATTTGTGAATATATAGAAATTGTAGGGCGAGATGGGACCATTTTTTGGTTCGAATCTATAACCATGTTGGCTCTCTAAAGTTTTTTTGTTTTTTGTTTGAATCCATTTCAATTATAACATGATTCCCTCCTTCTTAGCTAGTTAGCATGTAGATGTTGTAATTGCGTTGAATTGGTGTAACAATGTCATGGTGACGTTGAAGTATAATGCAATAATTAAGCTATAAATCAAAGGGTTGATATTTCCATGAGTTGATAGCAAAATTGTCGAGGAAGGTGTTCCCGATGTTTCACTACCAATCTTTGGATGTCTTCAAATAGGTGTTAACATACAAAGAGGAACCATCCGAAGAATTGATTGGCATTGGGTTAGTGGCAAGGGTTGTGAGTATATGTTGGCATATAAAAAATTAATTTTGGATTTTGTAAGTATCTATAGTTTTTTACTTCTCTCATTTTATAATTAATAAAATAACAAAAATCCTTCATATTAAATCTATGATTTGTGACAAGGCATACAACTTGCAGGAAACAAAGAATGGCATGGAGCCGACATAACAATTGTTGATGGATGTCATGAGATATGGTTTTGAAATCATGTGTATCATTCAAGACTCAATTATTACAATGAAGGTACATCACTTTTCAATTTACATGCTGTAACACCCCGATTTCGACCCCGTTTGCATTAAAATGTATATGATGTAAATATTGTATTTAATCATGGTGTGGAGCTAAAGGAAAAGGCTCCATCGTCGATTTAGTGTTTTATGTTCGACAATTAAAATCGATGACGATGGTTATCGTGCTGGCCAATGGCACAGTATATTTTAGGCATCATGTAAATATGCAATTTAATTAAAATACCCACAACCAGCTATGTTAATGCAACATTAAAGAGATGGGGGCATGATTTCCTAAGGAAAAGTGGGGGGGGGGGTATTCAAACCTTTGAGCCAATAACGTAAAGCCAAATGTCAAATGGAGAACCCATAAAACTGTCAACTACCCATTTTGTCTTTTGTACCCAATCATTTATTTCTTCCAGAAATTGGTTGAGTTAGTTTATGCATGGGGATGGGAAGAGTATGATAGTCAAATTCAAATTTGAGAAGCCATCAAATATTGGAAAATGTGTTTTGACTTCTTGGAAAAGTAAAAACCCAAAAATGCATGCCCATTCCATCATGCATTCATGTCCTTCTCTTCCTCATGTTTTTTAGGGAGCTCTTGTGTGTTTTATTCACATTTTTTGTTGTTTCTTCATATTTCCCCATGGATGGGAAGTCGATTTTCGAATGCTCAGTGGCTGGGCTCTCTCCCTGACATTTTTCTGTTGTTTCCTCACTCACGCAGCTCGAAAATTTCATTTTTTTTGTGTTGCACAGTCGATGGGGAAATAGATCCATGTTTTGGGGGTTTTAAGGGGTCATGTTTGCCTACATAAAGCCAGTTGACATTTTTTGAATTTGAACCCATGAGCTGGGGGTGTGTGGAGGTCATTTTTTCCTTTGTGAATCCATTAAATCATTGCTAAATTCGGGTTTCTCACCCATGGATTCATTTTCCCATTTACTAATTCGTTTTCTGGTTGCAAAACGTTTTTTTTCCTTCATACCCAACATGTGTAGTTGTTGTTGTGTGCACCCTTGTGCTTGTTGATCTGTAAATCCTTGTTTCGTCTAAAGCATAGGAGTGGAAGAGGGCATAATTGGCTTGATAAACTTAGTGCAAAGAGGAACCTCGCAGAGAGATCAAGAGGGGTTGGTTATTCTTTCTTTCATGCCGTGAAGAGCACTCATTAGAGGAAATTTCAACTCAAAATGGGCCTCCTAAAAAAAAATTAATAAAATAATACTTAAAATAATAAAATAATATTTATTAATTTTGGTGGAAGAAAATAAAAAAAATTATTTTTTTGTTTGTATTTTCGACAAATCTCCCCTTGTTTTTACTCAAATTTCGATCGGGAGAGCTCATTGGATACGGAATTAAATTCTGCATCCAACGAGTACCCACTTGGCATACTTTTTACGAACCCCGCTACCTGAAAAACAAGAAATACCTGGAAAAACATGATTTGAGTAAATTACACATCCAACATCCGCATCCAACAAGCTCTCTTGATCGAAATTTGAGTAAAAACACGGGGAGATTTGTAGAAAATACAAACAAAAAAATAGTTTTTTTCTTTTCTTCCACCAAAATTAATAAATTCTACATCCAACAAGCTCTCCCGATTGAAATTTGAGTAAAAACACGGGGAGATATGTCCAACATCTGCATCCAACAAGCTCTCTTGATCGAAATTTGAGTAAAAACACGGGGAGATTTGTAGAAAATACAAACAAAAAAGTAGTTTTTTTTCTTTTCTTCCACCAAAATTAATAAATTCTGCATCCAACAGGCTCTCCCGATTGAAATTTGAGTAAAAACACAGGGAGATATGTCGAAAATACAACAAAAAAAGTAGATTTTTTTATGATATGTATCCCCAAATTTATATTAAAAAAATGTTTAATACCTATACGGTATTTCAAATTTAAATCAATTTCATTGGCTAACACATGATGACATGGAATTTGAATTAAAGTTAAAAGGCCCATTTTGAGTTGAAATTTCCTCTAATGGGAAGGGAAGGCATAGCTCGAGGGACTGTGTAGCAGAGAAGGGGATGATTCCTTGTGTTGGGTGTGTAGGTATTTGAGAAGCCAAGCCAGATGTTGTGTAGGTGTCCATAGCTCATTGCTTGAGCTCACTAGCTTAGAAATTCCACCTTTCCACCTCCTTAGCAGCTTGAAAAACCCAAATGTAGTTTTGGCTTGGCTAGATGTTGACATGTCTTTGGCTATGCGTGAGCTAGCTGTTGTTCCCGTATTCCTTGTGGGAATAATGCCCAGCTTGGGGGTGGCAATGATGCTGAGAGATTGTTGAGCACACTGGCCTATGGTTAGGTGGAATGTTGCAGTGACATAGCTGGTTGCGGGAAGCTTCTTTCAAAGATAAATATTTCTTGTGTATTCACCTCTACAATTGCATTTGTTTTATTGAATTATGATGAACATGATGAATGCTTGGATGAATGTATTTTTGCTTCCATTGTATATTGCATATGTATATGTATGTTAGTTCAATGCATTTTTATTGTTTATGTTCATGGGACTTAGATCCTCGCTTAAATGATAGCAGCAATGTCGTAGTCGCATCCTCTCGGACAGGAGGGGATGTGACACATTCATGTATACTATCTACTATATTTTTCATTATTATCGACAATGTAGAGACACTCAATGCACTTTAATTTTATGTTTGCAGATGGAAACTGAAGAAGAGGAAAACAATCACGACAATGAACAAAACATTGAGCCAAATAACCCAATTGATGCAAGTGGTTTGAGCATCGATAATGGTTCCAATGAAGAATTATGATCCATATTTAATTTTGATGTTAATGCAAGTTGTTGTAGCTTGTTGTATATTTTGAAATAATTGTCTGTAAAAATCATACATTTTATATAATAATGTACTGGACATAGTTTCCGGATTGAAAAACAATGGGCTACCAATAAGTGTAACAATTACATGCATGTTGACATTTTGATTATTGTTATCTCTATGTTGTCCAATTTTGTACGACAAAGGCACTGTTGTTGATGTATGATAAAATAAACTTTTTTTATTCAATTGCATTCTTCAATGTTATTGTCAAATGTTACATGTGAAACTGTACATTGGTAACTAAATGTATGGATGATTAATTATTAAAATATATGTTTGCATTTATGATATAAAAAAATAATCCAAACAAACCCAATAATTAAAATTGAAATGAATATTGTTATAAAAAAAATTCAGTTTCGAATAAATAATGTAATTAAAAAAATAAAAAAATAAAAAATATATATTTAACTGCAATATCAGTAGTCGTTGTTCAAAGAATCATATGCCGTGCTTTTTATAAATATTGTCGCTTTGGTGCGTCTCCTTGAACACTATAAAAACTCACAAACACAATCATTAAAAGTGAAATGAGTAGTACTATAAAAAAGTTTCAATTTCTGGAGTTATCGTAGACGCAACGATGCTGAGAATTCAAGTAGACTCCATGGTCCATCATCGATTACCAAAATAACCACATATGATTCTTCGAACAGTGGTTACTGAAATTGCNACGATAACTCTATGCACTTATGTGTTTATGTAAATTAAGCACAATTAAATTTTAAAATAAAGGTTCCCACTTTCCAAACAGCTTCATTGGTGCATTTTCATTTGTTTTTCGCACTGGTGCATGCCAATGATTTGTAAGCATCGATAACGACATAATCTTACTTGAATTAGTGCTTTATGTGTTTAAGGGCCTCAATGTTTTCTGGTTGTTTAAATGCACTAGGTTATTTTGATAGATTATAAGCACCGATGTATTACACAATTGAATGCACCAGTGTCCTCATATCAATCAACTGTGTTGGAAAAGATAAAAAATAAATAAATTTTGTATGGTACGTACAATGTGACATATGGCATCAATGCACTTCTTATGTAAGAAAGCACCGATGCGTATAATCGATACGTAAGCACCGATACAACATTGAAATTATGTTATTTCGGTGCTCGTTATGTTTGAATGCATCGATGCAGATACTTTACATTGTGCATCACTAATGCATTGTGTTATGTAATGCATTGGTGCACCGATATTAAAGTAAATGCACTAATAAAAAAACATCCACTAAAACATCCGGTTGTCGAGCTTTTTTTAGCTACATCCGGTTATCCATTATAACCTCCGTTAAAACATCTACTACCATTGGAGGAGGTTGTAGCAGAGGTTTTTTTTACTTTTTTTTCCAATCTTGTAACACTAAAATCCTCTACTATAGGCTCTTTTCCTTGTAGTGCATTCAATTGGGAAAGTGTCCCGTCATTCAACATTTTTCACATTTATAGAGCAATAAAATAGGTATCAGGACTCAAAACCCTTAATTTTTATATCTCTTCCTTCCTACTTGATTCCATCTATTATTCAAATACTTTTCCTCAAATGGTACACAAGATTTGAACCCAAAATCCGACGACATCCAACGAAAAGTACTATTTTGTCGGATTTCAATTTGAACTTACTAATTTTGATTAATTTTTTTTAAATGCTAGAATTAGTCATTGTGTTTTCGACCCTATTGTCGTCGAATTTTCAGCCCCATCGTCATCACTTATGCGACCTTATTTTGTCATATTTGTGACGTATTTGGCATATTTTTTTGCAACTGTAACTAGGCTTTTGGCAACGATAACTAGGTTAATATTGGCGGTTATTCGACGACAGTTGAATTTGAAAATATATATATTACAGAAACATTCTGACATGTTTGCTATAGAAGCGATGGACGATTTGCGTAAATTATTTTATTCCTCGACGGACGGTTTGAGGAATTGTTTTATTCTTTAACAGACGGTTTGTGGAATTTTTTATTTGTCAACGAACTGTTTGCAGACATCATTTTATTCTTCGACAGACAGTTTGCAGAAATTATTTTATTCTTCGACAAACCACTGTTTGCGGAAATAGTGATGTGTGAACCTTGATTTTTTAAAATTTTCGATAGTATTCATTCAATATTTTTACGACAAAATGTCAAATAGCAATATTCCTGATCCAAACAAACAAAATCGACAATTTCTTGCTAGACTATGGGATGCAACGAAAAGAAGGGGTGATGGGAAATGTTATTGTCCTTGAAGTCAATGCAGGGGATTTAAGAGGAGAAGAATATTTTTTTTTTGTATCTGGTGGAATCGGCAACTAGCTGGTTTCGTACTCGCGTGACACAGGGTCAATTCTGATTGCTACCACTATAACCTCCAGGAGAGTACGCTGACCCCCACAGTGCATCACAGGCTACAACGAGGTTTGAACCCTTGACGTGCTTAACAGCCAGTACACCTTAACAAGTTCACGGTTTCCAAGTGGTCTACACGTCAGGGGGTAAGAGGAGAAGAATATTGATCACAACAACCATGAAAAATTGTAGGGAACATGAACATGTTGAGGGGGGGAATGAATATCGTCCATTTGTAAGTTTAGCATTATAAAGTTTTTATATTTTTTGCTTAAGTAAATGTATGTATTATTTTAATATTTCCTATATTAACTTATATCTATTGATGAATTCATGTAATTATAAGGGAAAGACACCCTACGACATATCGTCCGACAGGGGAAGTGCTTTCAGAACAAGTACCAGAGGAAAATGGAACTATGCTTAATGGAGAACAAGTTAATGATCCTATTGAAGAAGATGATCATACTGATAACGTAGTTGAAGATGATGGTACAAATACATTGATCCATGATTCATTTAATGTTCGAATGGATGATGATGATGATGATGATGATCATGAAAATATTGATGACTTTGATGATGTTCACGATATACCTCTTCTTGAGAAGGCATACGAACCCCTTTATGAAGGCTCCAACACAAATCTTCTCGCTGCTATATTGTTGATAATGAGCTTGAAGGTTATGAATGGTCTTTCAAACATATCAATCACACGGATGTTAAGGTATGTAAAATAATCCATCACATATATATGATTGTGATAAAGGTTATCTTTGTTCATCTAATAAATGTATTGTTAATTCATAATCCAAATTAATACAGATGAAATGTGTTTCGTTAATATTATTTATATATTATATTAACTCTATTTTTATTTTTATTTGATGTAGCTTGATAGCTGAAATTTTGTTACCACCATCAAATATTTTACATCGCACAAATCGATATTTATCTGCCATCATGAAAGAGATTGGAATGCATTATGAAGCAATTCATGCATGCCCCGATGACCATGTTATATATTATAATCAGCATGAATTTGCAATAGAATGTTCAGAATGTCATATAAGTAGATATCGAACAGGTCAAGTAACAAAAAAAGTGCCTCGCAAGGTTCTTCATTATATTCCCATCATTCCACGTTTGCAACGATTGTTCAGGTGCAAAAACATAGCACAATTTATGGATTACCATGCAAGGAACAAAATTCAAGATGACGTTATTCGAATGCTTGTAGATGGTTCTGCATTTAGAGATATGGAGGAAATGTGACCTCACTTTAAAGAAGAACCCCGTAATCTTAGGATTTCTTTGGAAGCAGATGGTGTTAATCCATTTGCAGAGATTAGGTTTGTTTATATGGTGTGGCCTATTTTTGTTATCAGCAATAACATTCATCCATGGTTGTCAATAAAGTGGGAGCACATAATGTTGTTGATGATTATTCCAGGTATATTGTGTCTACAATTGTTTTATTTTTAATGTAGCTGTGACATCTCATTTATCATATTTTGTTTCCTAATGTCATATATATATATATATATATTATTTTACTCTTGTGCATGGTTTATATATTTTAATGGATCTCATAATTATATATTTTAGATGTACTTTAAATGAATCGGGTAAGTTCCAAGTTAAAGATATGAATGTGCATATCGAACTTATTATAGATGAGCTACTAAAGTTATGGATTGGAATCAGTATGTATGACATATCTAGACCAATACGACAAAGGAAATTTCAATTCCATGTAATTCGTGTATGGACAATACATGATGCCCTAGGGTTAACCCATTTTTGTGGTTTGTATTTTTAAGTTCCACTTTAATTACATTTAAATTTATGAACTAGTTAATATAATACTATGCATGCATGTGTTTATAAATATTCCATTCATTTTATATATAATTATAATTGTCATAGATATCCATATCTATATGTAGGTCTTCAGACAAAGATAAAATTTTCATGTCCATTTTGTGGTCCTAAGATCAACTCTCGTCGCTCAAAAAGCTTAAGAAAGGAGGTGTTTGATGAGTATAGGAACTTTCTCTCTAAGAATCATGGGTATCGAACAACCGGAAAAAATCTATTCAATGGGAAGCAAGATAGTGCATTAAAACCACAGATAATGACACCTCACCTTTGGAAGTTGCAATATATTAGAAATCGTCTAGCTGGTATATATGGATCATTGTATATGAATTGTTATGTATTTTTTTATTGTGTGTTGTTTACTGTAGTGGCCATAATTGATTTCTGTAATTTATTTATAAACTGCGATTCATGATGTGTGCCGTGATCATAAAGGCATTAATGGGATTCCACAAGGAATGAAAATTTATCTTAAACAATTTAGCAGGTTTCCCTACTATGAGCACCTACAAATTTCTCATTTGTTTGATACAATGCATATTGGAAAGAATGTGATTGAAACATTATGGAAAATATTGGATCTAAGGAGCGACAAAGAAAAAATTGTCAAAATTTGCAAATACATTTAGGAAGGAAACCATGCAATGAAAGACGTCATTCAATTTCGTAGCAACGGAGACCAAATTAATATAAACTCACTTCCATGGATGTTAACGGACCAGCAAAGTAATGTTGTAAAATAAGCCATGCAGAAAATTAAGTTTCCCACTGGATTTTGTGCGAACATGAAGAATATCATAACAAAGAAAGGTGATTTTGCGAGGGTGAAAACGCACGAGTGGCATGTCTTCATGAAGGTAATTATTATGGTATTATTCTTGTTTTAATTCCAATGCATATTGTTGTTATTTTGTTTGTCTACTATTTGTTTAGAAAATGATGTGGTTTGTATATTGTTACAGTATGCTCTACCTCTCTCTCTCTCCCACACAAATTCAACAATAATGTCAAAAAAGTTATATATAATCTTGGAAAATACATGAGGTAACTAGCGATTTTTTTGCATGTGCTTAGTGTTTCTTTAATTCATCGTAGAACTTATATCTTCTTTTTGTGCACTAATTGATGTTGTGTGAATACATTTCTTTTTTGTTAAATATCATTATTGGTTTGCGTTACTTGTAGATGGTTGTCATCTAAAGAAATCCATAAAGAAGATATAAAGTATTGGAGGAGAGAAATTCATCGTCTTGTGTGAAATGCATAAGCATCTACCTTCGACATTTTTCAATGCACAGGAACACTACCTCATACACCAAGTCGAGGAGATTGAATTGTGTGGACCTGTGCACTCAAGGTCCATGTGGACGGTTGAGAGACACTTGAAATTTATGAAGGGTTTTGGTTAGACAATGAGCACGTGATGAGGGTGCTATGATGGAGGGATATACGGTATACCAATGTTGGAGACATTTACCACCTTACACAGTCATTTTGGTCAATTTGGCCTAGTTAAACCACTATCCTAAGTATTATTGACTTAATTAACATAAGAAGAGCACTAGATGACATCAGCTAGATCACATCCATGCCTACCTTCAGTCAAGGAGGCTAACTTAGCCTTCTCCTACATTCGGGGAGGCTAACTAGAGCACTCCGGGGCTGATTTGAGTGTCATTAATGCACCATATTGCTAAATGATGGTTACAATCAGTTAAATAGAATAGTGAAGGTGCCTTCCTTCATTAAATTGATTATTTAATGATTATTTAATGAACTGGAGTCAACAGGGGTGCCTCCAACCACTTCTGATGTTCAGTTACACTTCAGTTAACCTCATCGGGGTTCATTGGAGTCATTGATGCACTACCACTTGATGGTTGGCTTGCTGTGACATGTGTCTAATCTCTTTCAATTAAGACTCAGCCATTTATTACACTCTGACTTCAATTAGGGCTCAGTTGAGTCAATTAGGGTTTTGATCAGTGGTTAACTTGAGTGTTGAGTGTGGCTTACATTCAGTTAAGCTAGACTCACTCATTCAATTTGAATGACCTCCTTGGGAATTCAAATTTCTTTGTCAATCATGCTTGCAGCATCACATTGTATTGTATTACTCATTCCTTGTGTGAATATACAGAGCGACTACTCATTTTGTAGCCCTATTACACCATTTTCATGACTTATTGTTATTAATATTTGATGAGACTTGTGTTTAGTCCCTAGATCACTGTGTGAGATTAATATGGTATTAGAGCTCATAGCGGGACGAAGCTCAGATCTCTTAAAAACAAGGTTTTTGACAGATCTTGCATGAAAATTGAGCAATAGCTCAAAAATCCAGCACTGCACCAGAAGCCAAGGCTTACCACTTAATACCCCAAGTAAAGAACTTGTTGATCAAGCTTGCTTGATTGACTATGCTGGGTGTGATGAAAGCCTAAAATGTCCAGGTTGTTCGACCTTACATTTCCCTTTCTGTTGTGATTTTCAGGTTTTCCACAGGTGAAGCATTTGCTCCAGCAGATTCAGATGGCCTCTTCAGTAGATATTTTGACTCCGTTCAATTTCTACTCATGGAAAGGAGACATGGAGATCCATTTACGTGCTAGAGGAATCTATAGAGTCATCGTGGACACTGAAGATGATCCTGGTACTGTTATAGACAAATCAAGATTCTTGAACAAGAAGGATGAAGCATTCAGATTCTTGTGCCTCTCTATTTCCCGGGATCTTCTTTTCCATCTTTCGAGATTGAAGACTCCAAAGGAAATTTGGGACAAATTGGAAACCCTATATGGAAAGTAGGATGATTTGAGAGTTTAACATCTTGGAAATGAATTGATGTCTCTCCAGCCTTCCAATTTCGAGACCTTGAATGACTTTTTCACAAAGTTCAAGCACATTATCTTACTCTTGAAGCAATGCAAAGTGGAGAGGGCGGATGACCAGCTCATCCTCATTATACTCTCCAAACTTGGAGTTGATTATTTAGTTTTTGTCTCTACATTCCATGTGGGGAAGCTCACAACCCCTGGATGGAAGATGCCTACACTCAATGCCTTCATTAAGTCCCTAACCAGCGTAGATCCAAATCCTAGGCTCTATCAAGCACCGAGAGGGATCAAATCTCTTCGTAGATATCCATTGATTTGATTCAAACCAAAAGACACATCTTTTTATTTAAGGTCCACATATAATATTTTATTATTAATATTTAATATTATTTATGGCCCACATATAATATTTTATTATTAATATTTAATATTATTTATGGCCAACATATAATATTTATTATTATTTTTTATTTTGTTATGAACTAACATTACATCATTTCCCCATTCATGGTTTTAAAACCATATGTAAGGCTTTCCTACAACCATGGGTTGTTCAGGAGGCCTTGCACATGGTCTTAAAACCATTTGCAAGGCCCTCCTAAACCATGTACAATAAAACTATGGGTTGTTTAGGAGGCCTTAAAACCATGTGCAAGGCCCTCCTAAACCATGTACAATAAAACGATGAGTTGTTTAGAAGGCCTTGCACATGGTTTTAAAACCATAAACCATGTGCAAACCATTTTGGTTTATGGTTTTAAAACCATGTGCGAGGCCAACATTTTTTATTATTTTGTTAAGTAAAAACATTACAACATCTCCCCCATATTGTGTTTTTTTCCTCACCCATATTTTTTTACGGATAATTAAATTTTTACTTTTTAATTGTTTTGTTAGGTCTCCCCCATATTAGGTTTTTTTTTTTTTTGGGGGGGGGGGCGACATTTATTTTGGCCTATAATTAAAAAAATTATTTTTTATTAATAAAAATAACGTTACATAACATTACGTAACGTTATAACGTTACGTAACCTTACAAGATCTCCCCCATACTGGGCTGTAGAGCGCCTCTCGGCGCAACAAGTGAACATGATAAGCTTATCCAGATGGGGATCATTAGATCCTCCCATGATCAAGCCCTCCATGTCTTAGGGCCCAAATATCTGAAGGGTAAAGGAAAGCAGCAGAAGAACCCAAAAACTAAATTCGAAGCTCTTAAGCCTAAAGTTGAAAACCAGCAGCATGATGAGTCTTCCAACTCAAGGAAGAACAAAGGAAAAGGGCATCATGGAAAGGAAAAAGTCAAGTGTTCATACTGCAGGAAGGGATTCCACCCTGAACATGCCTACATGAAGAAAAAGCTTGATGAAGCTACCTCTCTCCTTGAGAGAAATCACATCAATCTTTTGGAAACCTTTCGAAGGAGAGATCAGCAAGATCGGGAACCACAACATGAAAAAGGTCATGCCCTCATGGAAAGCACTTCGAAGTCCAAAGCACTCTTGATTGATTCCAGAGCTTCGAACCACATGATGGCTGAAAGAGACTCCTTTTCATCCTTGGAGACCGAAAAATCCATCCTCGTCCACATGGGAGATGACTCCACCATCATTTCAGAAAGACAAGGTACGGTTGATCTTGAGAATGGTTATTTTCCAAATGTTTTGTATGTACTGTCTATGGCATCAAATATCCTTAGTGTCTATCAGATGACACATACAGGAGTGCCTAAGAGAGTTTCTTTCAGCCCAAATGATGTTGAGATAATGGAGCTTACATTCAGGAAACTCATTGCTAAAGGCCTTGCAAACCATCATGCAAAATCCTATGAGTTCTCCCACTTTGTGGCAGATGCAAACTTCCACCACTCTGCTAACTCATGGAAATGAAGTTAGTAGGCTATGGCATGAAAGGTTTGGCCATCTAAATTTCAAATATTTGTAGCAAATACAGAAAAACTCCATGGTTGAAGGCCTCCCGATCATCAAGGCAACCACTAGAAATTGCAAGGGCTGTGTGGTTGGAAAACACTCTGAGCACAAGTTTGATCCGGGGAAGGTAAACTGAGCTACATGCATATTGGGGCTGATACATTCTGATATCAAAGGTCCGATTCCTGTCACATCCATGAATGGATCAAGGTATCTTCTGACTTTTATTGATGATTTTTCAAGGTACACATGGGTCTTCTTTCTCAAAAAGAAGTCTGAAGTATGTGAAATTTTTTCTGAACTGAAGGCCTTGATCGAGAATGCCTCTGGGCTTAAGATCAAGATATTGAGATCTAATAATGGTGGGGAGTATGTCAGTAATGATTTGCTACACATATTCTCCCAAAGTGGTATTCAGGTCCAACATTCAATTCCCTACACTCCCCAGCAGAATGGTGTAGCAGAAAGGAAGAATCGGTCTCTCAAGGAGATGACCACCTGTATGTTGGAATCAAAGAAGTTGGCTGCAAATTTGTGGGCTGAAGCCATGCATGCTATAGAATACATTCATAATATGGTTCCACACTCATTCATTAAAGGGAATACTCCTTTCGAAGCATACTTTGGACACAAGCCGGATGTGTCGAACCTGTGGGTGTTTGGGTCCACTGCATGGGCTCGGATTCCACTTGATAAAAGAAGGGATTTGCAACCGCAAAGCATAGAATGTCTGTTTATTGGGTATCTTGATGAATCAAAAGGTTTCAAGCTACTGGATATCAAAACAAAACATATCATCATCGAGAGAAGTGTCAAGTTCGATGAGCCTCTTCAGGAGGTGGAACTAGTGAAGGAGAAAATTGCTGATTTTCCTTCCTATTCTACTGAATATTTGGATGATGAAATTGGGGGTGATGACCCTGATTTATATCCTTTGATTTCTGATATTAGTGTGTATCAAAATAAGATGCTGAATCAGAACCTGAAGTACAAAATCATCTTCCCACATGTGCCTGACAGACACTCTCCTCTACAGGAGATAACTTTGGAAATCTGGATGATCCCAGGAGAACCTGGTCTGATTTCCAAAGAGCAGGTATTGCACTCTCTTATCCTGATAATTTGCTGTCCTAAACTTGCTATTTTATGATTAGTTCAGACCCAAAATCCTACTACCATTATCGGAAGGATCCGAGATGGCAAGTTGCCATGGATGAAGAGATGAATTCTCTTCAGAAAAACACTACTCGGGAGCTAGTTTCTTTTCCTTCGGGAAGGAAATTGGTTCAATGCAAGTGGGTGTTTAGGACCAAGGTTGCTGCTTATGGAAGCACCTAAAAATATAAGGCAAGGCTGGTGGAAAAAGGTTTCTCTCAGGTCCAAGGTGTGGACTACCATGATACCTTTGCACCGATTGCAAAAATGGACTCCATTCGCCTAATTTTGGCAATTTCGACATCTAAGCGTTGGGAAGTGCATCATATGGATGTTAAGTCATCCTTTCTGCATGGATATCTTCATGAGGAGATATACATGAAGCATCCTGAGGGCTACATCACTGATCCATCTTTGGTTTTCAATCTAAAGAAGTAACTGTACAGGTTAAAACAGGCCCCAAGAGAGTGGTATTCCAAGATGGATGCCTTCCTTCTCTCGCAAAACTTCCAAAGGTGTAGATCAGATCCAAATGTGTATTTACAACAGTATAATGGTCATTTAATTATTATTGTTTTATATTTTGATGACTTACTGATCACAGGTAGCAAATTTGCTTCCATTTCAGCCATCAAAACTGCTCTCCACAATGCCTTTGAAATGAGTGATTTAGGGCTCCTAAAACAATTTTTGGGGCTCAAAATTGAGCAAAATTCTGATGGGATAATGGTCACTCAGTCCAAATACATTTCATACCTTTTAGTCAATTTTAACATGGCTGAAAGTAGGCCTGCACCATTCCCTTTCCTTTTAGGGATCAACCTTGAAGAAGGAAAAAGCACACCTCCCATGGACTGCACTATCTATCGACAGCTGATTGGTAGCTTGTTGTACTTGACACATTCCCAGCCTGATATTTGTTATGCCATGAATGTTGTATCAAGATAAATGCAGCAGCCTCGTGATCTTCATTGGAAGGCAGCCAAGAGGATCCTCCAGTATATTCAGGGAACCAGGACCTACGGCATTCACTATGTTGCAGACCCCGAGCTAGAGCTGGTTGGATACACAGATTCCAATTGGGAGGGTAATTCTATTGATCAAAATTCTATTTCTAGATATGTATTCATGTTTGTTTATGGCCCCATTTGTTGTTCTAGCAAAAATCAGGCTGCCATAGCACTATCTTCAGCAGAGGCCGAGTATCGAGGAGCGGTGAATGCTTGCATCCAAGCAGTTTGGTTGCAAGGCATTCTTTTAGAGTTTGATCTTGGTAGTACTTTGTCCAATGTCCTCTTTTGTGACAATAAAAATGCTATTAAGATATCCACAGATCCAGTTACCAGGTAGAGGACCAAGCATGTAGAGATCCACATGCACTATATCAGGGAGCTAGTGCATGACAGGACCATCATTCTGCAATACTTCCCGACTGATGAGTAGATTGCAGACATCTTCACCAAGAGATTTTCAAAAAAGAAGTTCACTTACCTCTGTTCACTGTTGGGGGTGAGTTCATCAAGGTGATTCAGACTACTTTCAGTGTTCATCTTGAGGGGGGGGTTTTCCCACTAGGTTTTCCCTCTTTTCCTCACTTAGTTTGTTTTTGAGCATTGTTTCAGTTTCAGCATTGTACAGGGTGACCTATGGCCTTAGTTGCTGGGGCCCTAGCATTTTTATGCATTTATGTTTTCTAACTCCTCCTGAGTATAGCTTAAGGGGGGGTGTTGGAGACATTTACTACCTTACACACTCATTTTGGTCCATTTGGCCTAGTTAAAGCACTATCCTAAGTATTATTGACTTAATTAACATCAGAGGAGCACTAGATGACATCATCTAGATCACATCCATGCCTACCTTTAGTCAAGGAGGCTAACTTAGTCTTCTTTGACATTCGAGGAGGCTAACTGGAGCACTCCGGGGGTGATCTGAGTGTCATTAATGCACCATATTGCTAATTGATGGTTACAATCAGTTAAACAAAGCAGTGAAGGTGCCTTCCTTCATTAAATTGATTATTTAATGAGTTGGAGTCAACGGGGGCGCCTCCAACCACTTCTAATGTTCAGTTACACTTCAGTTAACCTCATCGAGGTTCATTGGAGTCATTGATGCACTACCACTTGATGGTTGGCTTGCTGTGACATGTGTCTGATCTTTTTTAGTTAAGAATCAGTCATTTATTGCACTCTGACTTCAGTTAGGGCTCAGTTGAGTCAATTAGGGTTTCGATCAGTGGTTAACTTGAGTGTTCACTGTGGCTTACATTCAGTTAAGCTAGACTCACTCATTCAATTCGAATGATGTCCTTGGGAATTCGAATTGCTTTGTCATTCATGCATGCAGCATGACATTGTATTGTATTACTCATTCTTTATGTGAATATACATAGCGACTACTCATTTTGTAGCCCTATTACACCATTTTCATGACTTATTGTTATTAATCTTTGATGAGACTTGTGTTTAGTTCCTAGATCACTATGTGAGATTAATAACCAAAACATGTTGTATGTTATTTAATATCTTCCTATTTTAGTGTCAAAGCTTAATTTATGTCACATTTGTGATCCCAACTCCCATAACAATTTTGAAGGGGAGTACCTGAAGGGGAAAGGTATATCGAGGAAGGTTAAAGTTAATTATTAGCTAGTGGATGTTAATTAATATAATACATTTGACTGTTGACTTTTATGTATATATATCATACATATTCTATTTTTGTATTCAATTAATAGTGTATACTTTGTTAAGATAATTTACATTTGTATTGAATTTTAATTCTTATTGTCATCAAGCAGTTGGTCGAGAGTGGGATGCAATTCATTTATACATCGCAAACAATCTTGACTAGATGAAGGTATGGATTGAACGATGTGAACAATCTGGTCATGGAATATCATGGGAAGGTGTTGCTTCATTGGTTAAAGCAACACATCGCAATGGAGATACCAATATTACACAAAGGGAAATCGATTTTGCATATGGTTTAAAAGATAGGAAGGAAAGCATAGCATATTAATCAACCACTCTAATTTTTTTTTTGCAAATTACATATTGATGTACACGTTTATTTTTTCCCTATATGGCATAAACATGCACTTAATCATAAATATTGAATCATTATGTAATCTTTTCGTGTATGGCTTGTTGTAGGTAAAACACCATAAGGCTATGGTGTGCAACGGCTATAGATATCGCATCAAAAGGTTGTATGAAACGAATAAAATGTCAGATTGTGGGATATTTGCAGTCTTTGAGGTGATCAATTTTTCCTCTAGAAGTGATAGACATCCAGAACTATCATAAAATCGATACTATAGGAATCTGGAAGATATTCTTCAGTGTGACTTTCAAACTTCAAGGTAGGTCTGTTCGTTGTCAAATGGTATAGGTTATGATTGAATCAACATGATCCTAATATAACTATTATTGAACATGATAATGGATTTACCATGGAAAATACAAGATTGTTTGAGCTAGGAATGAAGTCCTATGTTGTTCCAAGCCAATGTGAACAGGTATTTTACTCTAAGGTTCTAGGTAAATCAGGTTGGTTATTTGTTGTGAGACATGATACAAGGGGAAGGCCGGTAAAGTATAACCTAGAGGAAGGTAATGAAGAGAGTCCAAAAGAAGAAGATGATGATGAAGATGATGATCAGCATGAGTTATATGACCATGTTCTAGAAGAAGATGTCGAAGAATTGGTTGAATCGGATGATGTAGTAGACAATTCCCATGAAGATGATATCAACGATGACATGATGATCGTAACTGACTTAGATGACGATGATGACATGGCCAATCCTTACAATGTTGACTCTAGATCGGATGATATAGATGATGACTTGGATGAAGAAGATGATGAAGTCTATTGAATTATATGAGGTACACAGTAATATATCTACTCTATATATTTTGATTGAATCTTGCGATATAAATATTGAATTTTATTGGTACTCAAAATTCAATAATTTTGAAATATTATTTTATCTTATATTTGTTTTAAAAAGAGTAAATGACATTAATGAGATCTATTACAGAGAGGAGAAAAGAGGAGGCTAAAAGAATCCATGACAAGTATCCAAATCGCATACATGTAAGATCCAAGTCTTGTTATGTAAATAAGTTACTTTTTGATATGTTGAATTTTTAAATATTTGACCATTATTATATATTTTGATTTGTAAAATAAATTAATTTCATCAAATAGAAGATACAAATAATATTTCATTTTGATTGTAGTTGAATAGGTCATGATTTTGGATTTGCAGATATATGATTCGACCAACAAATTTCACAGTGGGATAGTTTGTACATATGATACGCAAGGGAATAAATGTCGGTGCAGAGAAAGCAATATTTATTTTTGTGAACAATGTGCTTCAACCTACTGGTAAGTTAAATCTTATCAATTTTAATTAGATGTTCAACTTTGCAGCTAATCTTCTTTGGCATTTTCTTTTTCAATACTTAAGTCCACCGTATTTCAATTATGATGGCATAGACACTAATATGCATATCTCCACCGTATTTCAATAATGATGACATGGAAATCGAGTATTAATGTTTGTTGTTTGTGGAATTTCACATATCTCTAAAATTAAAAGCAATCCAAATAGCTATCAATTCAATGTTATGTTCTAATCATAGTCAATGTAATTATTTATCCTTTCAATCAATTTAATAATTTTGATGTGAATTAAGGTGGTTATTAACATAATTTAGAGTTGTCCTCTTAAAATCAACATCATCACCGTCATTGTCATCATCATCATCATCATCGTCGTCGTCGTCATAAATAACATCATCATAAACATCGTCATCATCATCATCAACATCATCATCATCGTCGTCATCATAACAATTTGAGTAGCAAAAACCATACCTATATATTAATTAATGTGCTACGTGGGGCCAACGTTGAAATTTTTTATCTCTGTATCGGATTGGTCTGAAATTCGGCAAGGTTAGACTAGACACATGCATTGATGGTGTGGGAGGGTTTCCCGACTCAAACATCATCGTCGTCGTCATCTTCATCGTCATCATCATAATCATGACTGACACTAACAATTCGAGCAACAAAAACCATACCTATAGATTAATTAATGTGCTACATGGGGCCAACATTGAAATTTTTTATATATTTGTTGGCTTGGTCTGAAATTTGGCATGGTTTGACTAGGCACATGCATTGACAGTGTGGGAGGATTTCCAGACTCAAACATCATCATCATCATCGTCGTCATCGTCATCATCGTCATCATCATCATCATCAACAGCAACATCATATCGTCATGATTGTCATGTGCCAAATTTTTCATATGGTCACAATGGCCTAATTACATTTTCCATATTCATGAGAGTTTGTCAAATTGATGCTAATGGTCAATAATTGCCAAGGAGGAAAATTACTAGTTTCCTAGGTTGGGGGTGGAAGCTTTGGGATTTGGAATAAGGGGGACAATAAATGATGTTTGAACATAATAATGGCATAAATATTTTATAAAGGAGATAAATAAATAAATACAGGGGAAAAATCAAAGTGGCAATTGATCATGAAGACACGTGAAGGATGTGGGACCCACATAAGCTAGATTTTCTATGCCACATGGCATATTCCTCTTGTCATTTCGAATCCATAAGAATAACAAGGGTCTTGGGATGATTTGGAAGGTCAATATACTTTTCATGAATCAATTAAGGTCTAATTGGAGTGGAATAGTAACTCCCATGGAAGAGGAAGAGGAATTTTGGAGCTAGTGAGACACTTGGACTACATTCCCTAGCTCTATGACAACAATGATGAAGGTGTTATGAAACCTATGACACAAATCAGATCTGAAGGCTGAAATCTGGCATATATGACATTTCAGGTCTAAAAATAGCTCCAAGAGGGCGCTTAATGGAGTTAGGGAAGCTAAGATTCTTCCACATGTGATTTGGTGGAAGTGGGAGACTAGGAATTGTTGTACAAGTGGCATTCTTTGGAATATCTTCCCAACTAGAGTTGGAATGCATATCTTGGAAGTAATTCGACCCATAGAGAGCTTGGAAACTTTATAAATTTCAAGAACAAATAATGGAGGCAGCTTTTGATCATTTGAGAAATTGTCATTTGTGAATTGTGAGAGCTAGTGGATGACTAGTTTTCTTGCCTTAGCCAATTTCGAGGGTGAAAGATTCCCATCCAAGTTGGTGTTTGGAGAGGCCACTTAGGTATTTAATGTATATTTTATGTAGTTTTCATTGAATTTGTAAGATACAGGTCAGCTTGTGGGTTCTTATATTGCATCACTTCATCTCAACTATATCCAGTTTTCATTGCATATTCATGCTCATGGAGGGATTGAGCCGTGGGTGAGCCATTGTTATTTTTGGGAGATATTATATTGATATATTTATGATTGTAATAGGTTCAATATGCTCTATTCTTAATTCTCAAAATGTTTCAATTATAAATACCCAATATTTGTATGTCAAATGGATTTTTAATGAGCAAACAATGACCATTTCCACTCTATTTTGATATATGCCATGGTAATGCTAATTATTTCGAATGGAGGAATGTCTCTCTGATAAATGTATGATGAATGGAATTTAATTAATGTGTATTACAAGTTTCATGTTCATTACTTAAGCATTGGAATCCATTTTACTCATTTTAGTGGCATTGGAAGAAGAATTGGTGCCTTTTCCCCAAGGGTCGAAATAGTGATTTGGGAGTTGTTTTGGAGAGAGTCATCATAGCCTGTATAAAATTAACCATGATGCATATGATACCTTGAAAATTTTACTTACAAATCCCCTTCCTCTGTCCATAATTCAGTGGGATTGAGAGCATTTGAGAAGCCATTTCTAGCACTTACCCTGGGGGAATTGGAACCCCAATTTGCTAGTAAAGACTCCTACTTTGATCAGAGTATTAAAAATGTTCACAGAAGTAATTGGAGGATCATAAATCATCACTAAAAATCATATTCAATTGTTAATATCATTCATGCACCTTATCATAATATTTGGGAGCATTTGGGTCAGTTTGGAGACCTAGACATCAAAACTAGTCAAAGGTCGAAATAGGAGAATAAGTGAAAAATTGGTCATTTTAATAAAAATTCAAAAAAGGGACATTAAAATTATTGACACTAACAATTTGAGCTAAAACAACCATACCTATATATTAATTTATGTGCTACGTGGGGCCAATGTTGAATTTTTTTTATATATGTGTCGGATTTGTCTGAAATTTGGCATGGTTTGACTAGGCGCATGCATTGATGGTGTGAGAGGGTTCCTAGAATAAAAAATCATAATCATCATCATCATAATTGTCTTCAGCATCATAATCATCATCATCGTTGTCATCATCATCATCATCATCATCATCTGTTAAATCATATCACTGTATAGATAATGGCAAATAATTGTCGTGAATGAAAACGCCAACTTGTAAATTTTGGAATGGGGCATGGGATCGTATGAACATGAAAGTAAGTCGATGGGTGAAGAAAAAATGCTTACTAATGTATGGATTTTACAGGGCTACTCTGCAAGAAAATTAATAATGGAAGAGGAATCATTACCGCGAGACACAAGGGAGGGGGTCACAAGTGTTTGTATTGTCAAATTGATTTTCAATAAGACAGGAACACATGATATCAAGATAACTTCTAAACATAGAATACAATCCTAATAGAAGTGCATACATTTCCAAGGTGAACTGCTATCTTTAATCACAATGCATGTATCCTAAAATTTTCACTTGTGATTTTCATCATAACGGATGGGGTTTACAAGTGGTCACATGTGGAACTTTTTTATGGACTAGGAGTGATATGTGGCCTCTATGTGGAATATGGGAATCGTTATGAGATTTTGCATACTATAGATGAGTCCTAAAGTGGTCCTGAGGAATTAGATATGATCAAGGGAGGGGATTAATTCCCTTTGAACCTAGATGATGCCTTTAAGGCTTAATACCCATAAACAATTCCATAAACCACATAACACGTCCCATATAAGGGATCGTTGAACTTCGAGTGAGACACTTGGTACTGTTTCAATGTTTTGTGCATGAAGGATGATCTCAATACTTTAACCATGGTTGGGGAAGAACTCCATAGACTTATACCCTAAAAAAATATTCTTGAGATAATGGGAAATAAGCAAGGCCTGGAATTGCAAGAGATCCCTCTAAAAGAAATCTCTTGCATACATTTGGGATAGGGATGCCATTAGCATTGTTTGTACATATATTTTGTGGGTCTTAGGGACTTGACCATGATTACGGGAGGAGAATAATGTACTTAATGCATAAATTAATATTATAGGTATTATGGGACATGATATATCCATTAAATCACCACTAGAAAATTCTAAAAAGTGCATTTTTCCTTGAGTGGAATATGGGTACCATTACGAGGTTTTGCACACAAGATATGGATGTATAGACTTTGGCAAAAAATGAAGCTTCTACGGCCCTAGTTTGTGAACTACGCCATCAACCACCGTATAAATTTGGATCATTGTCCTTGGGTGGGATATGAGTGTCATTAACACCTTTTCTATACTATGCATAAAAAACATTAACAAATAATACATAAACATAATAATACAAATAATACATAATACCTTTTCTAGGGTTCATAATACATTAACAAACAACAAATAAATAAATAAATAAAAACATATAAAACTACACCATTTCCGTCATTGTTCACTTACCTACAACTAAGTTCCCTCCCGTGTGTTATAAAATTTAGTCCAATACTTTGGAGTTCCCTCGCAGAGTCGGTCGTTACTTCGGGTAGATATTATGCGGCTTGCGATTTGTCTTCTGCGGTTGCTTCCTTCGCTAGATTGATTCTTGAAACTTGGACGAATCCATGGGTTCCTTCATTAATTTATTAGTTTCCTTCACAGATTCCTTCTTTGCTTTGTTGGTTTCCTTGACGGGTTGATTGAGCCACCGTGGCTGGTTTCAAGACATCGTGACTGGTTTCAGGAGTTCATTGACCCCAAAAATGTCTTCTGTAAGTACAATTTTCTATGCAAATTGAAAATTTATCCACATCATTTTTTATGTCAATAATTAAATTTTTTTATGGGGCATTTTCCCTCCACGGGAATTGAACTCCTGGCAGCCACTTGAAGGACTTATAGATAAACCTTGTAACCTTCTTGAATTATTTTTGTCCTGCTGAAGTCTAGTTAGCAGTAGGAAGCAATTTCTGACCATACATTGAGTATTGTATGAGTTTCAAGGGTTTGTTTGCAGAGAATTATGTACATGTGAGATGAAATCAAAACCCTATATCAAATGCCTTGAATATGTTAATATGCCTCGAACGGATAAGAAACACGTCCAAGGGGAAACAATCATCGGTCCTATAATATAAGCGTTGATAAATAGCCCCAAAGTGCCAAAATAAGCAGTGGATTTTGGCCCTAATGGAATAATATTCCCAGTAGCTTCAAAAATAAACGGTAACCTTGGTTGAGTTGTTACATAGAGTGGAAGCGTTTTATTAATTTTACCAAGGTTGATATTATTATTTGCCATAAAAACATCCTCTCTCTGTTGGTTGTGAAGTGGCTCGGCCAGTGTGACTATGTGTAACTACTGGTCATGATTGGGTCTCTGCTAGGCATAACTAAGTATCTTGTCTAGTGTGATGGTGTGTCACTGTTGGGAAAGATTGTGTCTTTATTGCACATAACTGAGTGTATCTGCTGGGAATAACTAAGTGTGTCTGCTAGTGTGACAAAATCATTGTTGGGCATGATTGTGTCTTTGTTGGGCATAACGAAGTGTCTCTTCTGGTGTGATTATGTGTTACTTCTAGGCATAATTGATTATGTTTGCTAGTATGACTACAACACAAGCCTGCTATTGTGAGTATCGGTTTCCTCCTTGCAATCTCAATCCTACTAGGTTGTGAAACAATACAACCTTAAGGATGAAATTTCATAGGGAATGGATCTGGGAAACCTCAAGATTGAGGTGAAATTTCTGAGAGTGGCATTTCACATAATCATTTCCATCTCCTCTTGATTTTATCCTTCCTACGACCATTTCCTATCACAATATCCAATGGAGGCGTGTACCTTGCGATTGTGACTTGAACAACCTATTAAATTGTCTTGTGGAAATCATTGAGATTACTGTTAGTTGGGTTATTATTAATGGAATCTAAGTTATTTGAATTCCTTCTTTGTTTTCTCTTGGGTGTCCACATGTCTCGGTGAGTTGGAATTCCTTTGAGGTTGCTCATTTCCTTCACTCCATTTCCTTAGTGTTCCTATGATCTCCATAGGTCTTTCATTAATCACTCAGTTACAACTAGGGACTCTTTTGTCCTGCAAATTTTGGTCTTTACTATCTTCATCAATTAAGGTTGAGTCCTTGATAGTACTCTCCCTCCCCAAGGTCTTGCCATTTTGTTAACAGGGGTTCCACTCCCAAATCGACATCAATGCCAAAAGTTAGTCAAAAGAGTTCTATTGCATTCCAATTCTGGAATTTTGTTTGTTGATTGAGAATTGCAGAGGTTCTAATTCTATTAATCTAGATGGTTGATCGAGGAGGTTAATAAATCACTATAATAATGCAAAATAAGTGTTTAGGTTTGTGTATTCAAAATTTATTGGTACTTTAATTGCAATTTGATTTAATGTTTTTTGGAGATGCTTTTAGGTGTTTTTGTTATTATAGGAAGTTTTCAAAGAGGAGCAAATATGTTTCAAATAAGATAATGTTTAATGATAGCATTATGTAGAAAATTTTAATTATTTGAAAAATATCTTCTTTCATTTAATTTTGATGTATTTTAAAATAATAGTCTATTATTTTTAGTGAATTTCTGAAATAAAAGATTGATGATTGTTTTTAATAGACCAAAGTAATAAAGTTTTCAATAATTAAAAATAATAATAAAATCAAGAAATAAAAAACATATTTTCAATTTAATTAATTAATCTATAGGTATGGTTTTTGTTGCTCGAATTGTTAGTGTCAGTCATGTTTGATAGCCCTTAGTTTTTTCATAAAACATGTTGTTGCGAAATTTAATAGAAACCAAATTATATATTATTTGATAGTTCATTATACCTTAGTGGCTGACAATGGAAGCTTGCTCATATCTACATAAATAAAGAGACTCCTAGCTAAGTATAACATCAAACATAATTTTTCCACACCCTACTATATACAGAGAATGGGTAGGTTGAAGCCACAAATGTTCCAATACTATCCATCCTTAAACACACCGTTAATGCTTCAGGTGACCATTGGCACACCAAGCTATATCCTACACTATGGGCTTACAAAGCTTTCATTATAATTTAAAATGTCCCACTCATTGGAGATTACATATCTCCATGATGACCTACTCATTGGTATATATAGCTAAAGTTATGTTTCCCTAAGAGGTCTTAGTCCCATCACTTAGCATTGCACTACATGATGTTATACCTGTTGAAGAGCTTGTCACCACATGTATGGTAGAGTTAGAGAGCCGATATGAAAGGAATCTCAAGCATTGTAGCACATGTAGTAGTACCACAGTTACGTAGTTAGGGTGTGTAACAAAAAGGTCTTGGCTTAAACCTTTACCAAGGGATATACGGTTTTATGTCAGAACTTTGAAGTCTAGGAATAGAGTATTTATAAGGACTAATCCGACCTTTAACTAAAGTCTACTACCTTGGCACTAAGACCCAACAATAGTATAACTACACTTTCAGATACTTAGTATTAGTATAACTACACCCATGCTTATAAGTCCTCAAGATAATGATATCAATTCGTGGGTTATCCGACCTCTATGAAGGAGACCTCGTCAAATTTTTGACATCTATGTAGTGAAATTTGTCATCGGATATCCATTAAATCTGACATATATACTACACTACCAACGAATTCAATTCGTGGGTTATATGACTTTAGGCATGTCTACAAGGAGCACAATATGAGTGCAAATTGTTTATCCAAGGAAGCATTGAATATGAAGGTTGGCCTCCTCTCCTTCTCGGAACTTTTAGAAGGAGAAATCATTGAGGAAGGCATGATACAACTCTTTAAAGAGATTTTTTATTTATGTGGCACACTCTTTGTTGTTTCTTTCGAGTATGGGATACATTAACATATTTCTTGCTTTAATTAGTTGGGAATATATATTTTGTTTTCATCCCCCAAGGGTTTGTTTTATCCACCCTTGATGCCTCCTTGGATAAGTTGTTTGGGCTCCTTATTTTCTCCCTGTGGTATTGCTACTTTAATGATCTTGGGATTGTGGGTTCTATCCCTCCCCTTGGGAAAGTATTTTGATACTTATCTCCACTCACGTCTGGAATGACTTATTGTCAGGACTATGTACAAGTTACCTTTGATTCACTGTTGAATATCAAGGAACACCTATTTTTCTTCATGAAAAAGTTACAAATCTTAGCAAATAATTTTATTATATATCTTGAGATCCATAAACTGGGTCTTTAATATTTTTGGTGAAGAAAGAAAATATATTAAAAATATACACCTACAAAGTTTGTCAAAAACGTAGTTTGTATTTTGAGATAAATTAGCTGAAGCATTTGCTATGGAACCACTTGATATCTATATTGTGTTACAAGACTATGTGATGTACCGTTATACTAGGGATTTATTGATATTCTTTAAGATAATGATATCACTATGATGTCATGCTTATAAGTCTATCAAAATTGTTTCTCAACAGATTGATGTCACTAAGACGCCATGCTTATAATTCCTCAAGATAATGATATCCATTCGTGGGTTATTCAACCTCTATGAAGGAGACTTCATCGGATTTTCAACATCTATGTAGTGAAATTTGTCGTCGTATATCCATTTGTTGTAAAGGAAATTATCCTATGGCTAGGGTTTAAGAGGTCATCAACGTACTGGGGTTGAAAGAGAGATGCACAATGTTCAGCAAGCATATATAAGCAAGATCAGAGATGAGAAAGGTCCACACATGACTAACTGAAGGCTGGTCCAAGCTTTCTCTTCAATCCTCTTCTTGCTCCTCTCGCTCCAAGAGACCTGCAAAACAAGTTATACCTTCCTCAAACCATTATGACCACATATAAAGAAATGATAATCAAATAAATCTGAAATAATAATCTGAATAACATCATCATATGATCATAAACGGAGATTCAATCACACATTGAACAATGATTTGGGAAGAAGAAGGACATCACATCTTTATTAATCTTGAAAACAAGTACAAATATACCTTCTCTTCAAGTTTGGCACCTCACGAAACCTTGATCCGGTTCTGCTGCTTCTCTTCTCCAAAGAACTCAGCCTCCAAGCTCTGCAACACAAAGGGAATACCTCCAGGGAAAAGATGTGGGCAAATAGAGTCCCGATTCCTCCAGCATAACAATGCATAAAATCCAAGTCCCCTTTCATGGACCTCCCTACCTCTATTTATATGCTGAAGAAGAGTTAGGGGCGAAGCCAAAGTGGTTACAACTGAAGAAGTCAGTTGGAAAACTACCCAAACTAACTCGAAAGGCGTGTTTTTATGTTTTAATGTTAAGATACCTATTCGCGACTATGAAGCAGGACAACCCGTGAATGATACACGAGTTTGCACAAAAGAAACCCACGAATATATGCATTCGCGACTTGCAAAACACAAGAGTCGCGAGTGATTCACGAGTTGCACATAAGGAGAGTCGCATATACACAAAAAAACGCATTTTTAAGGTATTTTTGGGCATTTTTAGACTTTTGTGTCTTCTAGAAATTTTTAGCTAACGGAAATACCTTTTCAACAGTGTAGAAATGAGGTCAAACGGAGTTACAAAACTCAAGATATGGGTCCTCCAAGATAGGTGTTTTTTCAATGACTTTCATGAAGTGCCGACATGCGACGAAATCATGGAAAAGTGGTCACAGGCAGAGATGTGTCATTTTGGGCTATAATAGATGCCCGCTAATGTGTGAGGTTAGAGGGGAAGATGATAGCCGAAATACATTATAAAGGAAACAGCTGAGTATGGAGAGAGCAGAGAATCCAAGATCGAAAGGCTCAAGTGAAGGTACCTGTAAGAGAGATAAATGTCAAAAAACTAATCTCTGGGACATACACGTCCATATACAAATCATCACCATAAAGATACAGGTGGATCCAACATATGTATAACTGATGAAACTATCATGGTCGCTCAACATGCAAAAAGGCACCATATCAAATCTAAAGGAGTCATGGCCACAAATGAACAAGGTGGATCCATACTCAACAATCGATCATAGCCACAAAAATACAAGGT